>KV724009.1:3751-27517 GCA_000500205.2 Phytophthora lateralis | reverse complement strand
TGCTCAGCAAAATGAGGAATGGTAAGGAATTTGGACGCTTGAGGCAGTGCAAAGTCTTCAGAACAGTCTTAAGATGAAGTCTTTGTGCGATTGGTTGGTTGGTATAGATAATCAGCTGAATTGTAGATTGGGTGCAGTTACTTCTCGCTTACATAGCTTCTCAAAAGCTAGTAATTAGCAGTGTCGCAGAGAGAGGATATTTTACGGATCTGCAGTTGGATCAGAATTTATCGGTAAACTACCCGGTAAAACCTTAGACCCGAAACCCCGACCCGATCGGTATACGATCCGAAAAAAAGGTAACCGGACAGCATACCCACTCAATGTATTACCTGAAATATTATTTTCAGAGACGATGCAAAGTACTTCTGAAGTACTCAAGTACCGTATGATCGTAGTACTAAGCGTCGTTTACTTCTAAGCGTCGACACATAAGAGGCGCCTATTTCAGACCAGATGCTATCATTACACATTATTCCTCGACCGCTATTACTATAGTAAGCTCGGCACAGTATTCGAGCTGTTCGTGCGTGCGTCACTGGTCGTATCGCTCGTCACGGCTGCTTCTCACGCTTACACACTTCGCGCCGGGCCTCTTCCTGGCCAGGGAAATGTGACCGGTGGCTACGGTTACCTCCTGCCTAAACACGCAATCTAGATAAGAAATATGCATGCAGTTGGTAGCCGCTTTTCATTGCGCAGTGTAGTCGCTGCTTCTTATGGAGATCTGCCTGAACGGTCGAGGCGGGGCGCCCTGGACTCGAACCCTCTTTAGCTACTCACCGCTCGATTTAGCGGACTCGAACCGAATCCGTTCGTGGGGCTGGTTACCCACCATTCACACTCCGTAATCCGCTTGCAGTACTTGGGTCAGTCGCTCCACACAATGCCGTGCGGCGACTTGCTGGTTATTCCGCAAATTAGACTATATCTAGACTACACACGCATCTACTCTCGGGCTTATTCAAGCGTCACCCGTGCCTCATTCAGCAACTGCAATCCTCTGTCCGAAGATCGCCAGTTATCTGTCCTCTTGTGACCGGCTGTGGATACCGGTCGGTTGCTCGTCTGGGGTCCGAGACTGCTTGACCCTCAGTTCCCGTAACCGTCACTTGCCTCACTGTCGTCGCCGCTTATTCTCGTCGTCCGCCTTGTCCATCATCCTTCGGGATCCGAGGGTCAACCGACTTTCAGTCTGCTTACTCTATCAAGCGGCATTGCTAAAAGCGGCTTCTGTACTCACTCGCCAGAATTGCATCGAAGCAAGCCATGGGGCATCCGCGGATCAACGGGCAGGAGAAGAAGCGAAAGTCGTATCAACGGATGGCAGTGCAGTACTCGCACAAGCTAGACGGCTTCGACCTCGACGATACCGTCCTTCATTTCTACGGAGAGCTTACAGCGGATGCGATCAGAGCCAAAAAAAATAAGGGCCAAACAGATAGACACAATTCGTGATAAATGTGAGTCAGGTCGAGGGCGCCACCGAAATCTGAGGCAACTCGGCGATGCAACCGTTCTGTCGCGAGAGGCAGAATCAGAGTTGGTGTTATGGATCAACTTGCTTCGCAAAGATGGAGCCCCGCTTAAGTAATAAAATGATGTGCATGAGTCGTTAAAACGGAGTTTTGTTACCATATGTCAATGTCGACGATTTGCAGTGTGTGTTGGTGGAGTGACGCCTAGGACTACGATCATACGGTACTACTAAACCTGATAACGAGTACAGACTATTAATTGTATCCGCCCAATTAATAGTCCACTCACAGGCTATTTTGGTCACTTCTCATCCGCCATGGCCAAGGCGAAGACAGCACGGCGGGCCAAGATCCGGTCGGCGCTGCAGCGCTTCGGCTTCACGACGTTGCGAGGTCTGCAGGGTGCAGCGTTGCGTCGCGTTCTGTCTGGTAAAGACACTTTGGTACTCATGCCCACGGGCGGCGGGAAGTCGCTGTGCTACCAACTACCGGCGCTGCTGCTGCCCGGTCTCGTGGTGGTCGTGAGTCCGTTGCTGGCTCTGATGCAGGACCAGGTGGCTGCTCTACGCAGGAAAAAAATTGGCGTGGAGATGCTCTCGTCGTTGGTGGTGCAGAAGCAGCGCCAGCAAATTGTTACTTTGCTACTGGAACAGGTCGAGGCCAAAGCGCAGACCGAACGCATCGAGATGCTCTACACGACGCCCGAGACACTGCAAGGCGATCAAATGCAGAAGTTGCTGCTGCAGTTGTACAAAAGAGGCGGTCTTGCGCTGTTTGCAATTGATGAGGCACATTGCATCAGCTCCTGGGGGCACGACTTCCGACCGGCATATCGAAATCTGGGGAAGCTGAGAAAACTGTTTCCTAAAGTACCAGTCATTGCACTCACTGCTACAGCTACGGAGCGTGTGCGGGAGGATATTACACGGCAGCTACACTTTGCAGCCGATGGGTCGGACGTGCTCTTGGCGGACTTTAACCGTGCAAACATCTCGTACACAGTGCATGATAAGGAAACGTTGGGCGACCCGGTAGGCGCCCTCTGTCGGTATATCAAGAAAGAACGAGCCAATGCCTGTGGCGTTGTGTATGTACACAAGCGAAGTGATACAGATGACCTTGTGGTGTCAATGCACAAGCGAGATCCCACGCTGAAAGTCGCTGCATTTCATGCTAAAATACCGCAGCAAGAGCGTGAAGAAACTTTGCAGAAGTGGCTGAGTGGAGACGTTCAGATTATTTGTGCGACGATTGCGTTCGGAATGGGCATCGATCACCCACACGTTCGCTTCGTTGTTCACTGGAATATCCCAAAGACACTTGAGAACTTCTATCAGGAATCGGGACGTGCGGGTCGAGACGGAGAACCAAGCCAGAGTATTTTGTTCTACTCCTCTCGCGACTACGATTTGTTTCGCTTTCTGCTGGAGAAAGCATCGACCAAGTCCAACGAAACTGGATCGAGAACGAACAAACTGAAAAAGTTAAAGAAAGTGGACACGATCGCGCACGCCCTGAAGCTGCTGGAGCACGTCAAGACGTTCGGGACTAAGAAAGAGTGTCGACGCCAAGCTTTACTGCGGTACTTTGGCCAGAAGATCGCGGTGGCCGACTGCAAAGCAACCTGTGACGTATGCAACGCACGGCTCAACGCATTCCGATTCGAAGAGAAACCTGTCCTGGATAAACGGGCGGAGGGATTTTGCCGGCAGTCGCTCAAAGCGATAAAAACGCGAGACTCTTTCAGGGAGAAGAAGATGCGGGCAGGAGATGCGCGGCGCAACAATTTGATCTACGGACAGAAAGGTTCATACGCGCCTGAAGAAACGAAATCCGTCGTTGTTCGAGGAGGAAGCAACCGCGCTCTTGCAGCTGACGGATTTGTCGCTGTTAATGGAGATGTGAGCTCTGGTGAAGAAGACATTGCTGCTGATGACGAAGCGTCAGCCGTGGTTCAGACCCTGCACAAACAGCAGAGCCTAGACGACACATTGGACGCGTTGGAGCGAGCGGAACGTGCATCAACAAGTAATGGTGGCGACTGGAAGCGCCAAAAGTATTCCCGAGCGTGAGATTAGCTGCAGCAGTAATAATGATGCTTCGTTGGCTACAACATGTTCATGTTGAAGCGCACTGCATGTCACTCATTATGTCACTCAAGAGGGGATTGTACTGGTACAAATTGTATCATACAATGCGTCATTTTCGCTTCAAATCAAACTCTAATGTTCTGGCGCCGCAGTCGTCCGAAGCAGGCGGAGGCGGAAGAGACAGACGACCTGGCCAAGCTGCAGAAGCAGTTCGGCATCAATCCCGTGAGCGACGCGGACGTGCAGGCGGAATTTCAGTCTCTTTTCGGCGCTGCTAGCGGCTTGAGTCCGACGGAGGAGAGTCTTCTCGTTGGGGTTGGAGACGACGAAGACGACGAAGAAGCCAGGATCCTGCGGGATCTACAGCTGGATGGGGTGAGTCTGGACGATGACGAGAGTGATGAACACCAAGAGGCCAAGAGTGAGTTGCGTGGAGTGCTAGAGGAGGCGCACAGAACCGCACAGGAGAATCACAGTCACCAGAATGCAGAGATGAGTGCGGGGACGCAAGTACAACAATCTAAGGTAGGGAATGAGCAGAGAAATGCAGTGGTGCTAGCACCGGCGGACATTCATGCGTTGAAGATAGAGGCGTTAGCGCTGAAGAAGGAGGGGAAGATTCAGGAAGCTTTGGCCAAGTTTCGAGAGGCGAAACAGCTCCAGGAGCAGTATTCTATACTAGGTACTATGGACTACAAGCAGTCTGCTTCAAGTGGTTTAACGCCAGATATGGGATCGAAGCAGTATGTGCGACCATCGATGGACACTATGCTGGATGATGTTGAAGTTACAGATGAAGACATGCAGGATCCCGAGTTTCTTGCTCAATTGGAGAAAATGGGAATTACCGGTGATAATGATGGTACTTATGAGGCAGGAACAGCGCAACATCACGATGTGATGCAGCAGTTGTCGGCTTTAGAGGCTCAAATTCACGAGTGCAAACTGCAAGCTGTGCGATCCAAGAGACAAAATCAAATTGCCAATGCGCTGGCCTGCATGCGGAAAATCAAAGAACTCGAGGCAAAGTGTGGTGAGTTGCGAACCTCCCCAGCGGTATCCACTCCAACGCCAGCCGTCCAAAACACTATTACTCCAGAAGTCACGGAGTCTATTTATCGTCCCACTACAATCAGTACTTCCACTGTAGTGTTTGTGAACTCTAGTGCTATCCCTATCGACGAAATTTATCCTGACAGTGAAAATGATAGTGTTTCAGGTGTTGAAGTTACACCTGAGGACATGAACGACCCAATGTTTGCAGCAGAATTGCTAAACCTGGATAGTGAAAACAAGCCATCGACTGAACTGCCACTACTGCCAGAAAGTGTGGCAAGGTCATCGATTGATGCGCCTAAGCCAAGTTTGCCCAGTTTTCGATCGCTAAAAAATGCTCCATCTATCGATGAAGACTTTTTGATCGACGAATTTGATGACAAATCTGATTCCGAAGAGGAAACAAGCCATCTTACTTCGGTGTTGTCGAGTGGATCGCTGCACTCAGTTCTAGGAACAGAAAAGACTGTTCCGCCATCTGAAGGTGGGATTACGAAGACTAAGACGACAAATTCTCAAATCGCTAATCTTACCGCACAGTTGCACAAATCAAGACAAACTGCGTTGTCTCTGAAGAGGAAGGGGGAGATTCAGGGTGCTCTAGAGTCTATGAGACGGGCAAAGCAGATTCAAAATCTGATCGATCTCAAGCAGCAAGCATCTGTAGCCACATTGACTCAACCTCACGAAGCTCGAGATGTCAAATTCCAAGAGGTTGAAGAACTGCTGGTTGATTTTGGTAACCGAGCAATGACGCTGGCAAAAGACAACCTGTCCGCAAACCGTGAAAAATCATCAGAATGGTTGCTCAAGGTAAGCAACCATGTGACTTTGCTTTGTTTACCCCCTTTAATATTACTGGGTTGACATGATCTGAACTTCAAAATTATGTGTGCGAGCAGCGGAAGCGTTATGGGGCCGAGTTGGAAAAGCTGCGCCAAATGCGGCAGAACTCGCTGCAGCTACCTCCACCCTACGAAATCGTCAAAACCTCTCGTCAAGTAGACTATGAGCTACCCTTCATTCCAGATGATCAGGTCAAAGTCTCTGTGAAAAGCGTAAACGGGTTGGCGCAGGTTGCTGGTAAATCCGTATTCGTGAAGTTCTGTCTGAATTTTCCATCTGCACCGCCACATGAAGGTCAGACCGATGTGTTCGTGATCAGCTCCAAGATCCCATTTACCACGGTGGTCCCTTCAAGTCAGGCTGAATTCGTCTTTAAATTAGCTCGATCGCGAGGAACCTTGCGTCTTTTCGAGATAAAAAAGGCGATTTTCGAGGTTTGGAAACCGGGAACACTATTCCGGAACCCTGAACTTGTATCCCGGGCTTATCAGGAACTGGTACGTGTTACTCTTGGAAACTGAAGCTGGTGATTTATAACGTAACCACATATACGCTTGCTCTCCGCACAGACACCTTTATTGACCTGCTGTGAAGTCAGCACCCATATTCCATTCCTCGGATCAAACCGAAAGCCATGTGGAGGAGATATCGAGGTGACAACGGAAGCGTGTGCTTGTGAGTACGTCGATAAGAGACTAACGTGTGTGCTGATTGCGTGTGGTAAATAGGTTGCACTCCAAATGCACCGCCCTCTAAAGGAGAAGGAAATTCGTTTGGAGACTGTGGAGGATCTGGTCATTGGTGAATACCCCGAGCCAATTACATCCTTTCCGGAACATGTTCCTGTGCCAAATGCTTCACCGGAACCAGCGCCAGTCGGCACAAAGAGGTCAGCCAACAAAGAGATGGCATCATCGTCTCTTCAAGGCAGTGTAAATGTAAGTGAGAAGCAATCAACTCCTGTTGATGACTCATCGGACAACCCACACCAAGTTGATCTGATTGTCAGCTACGACGTCATCAACGAAGAGGTAAGTGAAGCTGCAAATATTTCGGTAGAGTCACTGCTGCTGACATGGTCTGTATGACAATATCTTAGCTTGAGAAGATGGGGACCAAGTTGCCAACTCTGACTGGGCCAGCTGCGATAGAGTGGGGCGATCGATACGATTCTCTAGCATTGAAGAAGCAATTGCTAGAAATTGAGATGCAAACAGGCAAGCTGACTTTGGATGCGTATGTCGAGCGACTGCACAATCGCATATCTGCGGATCGTGTGCTGATCTCACAACTTCTAGCATCGAATCGACGTTTGGATGCTGCTCGTGTTCTTCATCGCATCAACATCATGCAGAGGGAACTTGAAGGTACCGAAGGTGCTTGAAGAATAGGCTACGAGGTTTTGTACTTATGCATATTGCTAAACACAATTGGTTGCATTGCTTTACTGTTCGTTGCTACTCTCCTCATGAAGTACTTCCAGTGCTAGTAGGAGCTTTCCATAAGCTACCAGCTCGCCTTGGTCTTCTTCTGCATTTGAGGAGGCTCTACCCGGAAAGAACATTTGGAGATTTATGAAGGCACCTCCAGACAGTGATAACCCGATCTGGTCGAACACTTTCTTCAACTGTTTTATCCTGATGCTTCCAGTATGCTTGCGATCCTTCAGTCTCAGATACTCCTCCACGATGTCGACTTGAGAATCAAAGTCTATGGAGGACATCTGATTGTAGAGCGATCGAAGTATAGCGTCACATGTGCAGGGTGGCTTATCATCGCTATTGGCACTTTCTTGGATTCGCGGATGCTTTTCAGGCTTGGCTGCTGGTCGTTGCTCCATCGTTTTGATACCTCGCAGTGGAACTGAAGTAATACCGTTGAGTGGGGTCCGCCATTGAGACATCACCTTTAGGAAAAGCTTGTAGGCAATTTGTCCGTCGCGGCTCACATCGAAAAGATGTTGCAGACGTAACTTTTCCCATTGAGTCACTTGCCGTTCAATTACCCGCTCTAATTGAGTCCAAAACGCATCCTTAGGGAGGCTGCTCTCGTCGCGGATGCCACCACATTCCATCAGCAAGCGGCTCAAATATGCAACCCGAGGCAATGTGTCTTGACTGTGACACTCAACTTCTGAATACAGCTGATCAGAAAGCGTCTTCAGGAAACGAGAGCCGTAAGGGTCTAGCACGAAAGAATCAAACTCTGTTCGTGAAAGTCCACCACCAGCGTGGCGGAAAACGCATATCTGGGTCATCAAAGTGCTGAGTTGTTTTGCTGTCAGCTCATATTGTAAGGCCCCCAAACCTCTCTGAAGACATTCCGCCGTTAAAAAGCCCTTCTTATCACGATCGAAGTGGCTGAAAGCATCACCCAACCTGAGATAATTTGTTGGATCAGAGTGGTCGATTTTACCAGCAAAGTTGGCTTTCAAGCGAATTCGCGACCGCAAGTGTTCGCTTATCCGAGTATAACATCCTGGTTTAGTGGCGTCGCATAGCATCGCAGTGTAGTGAACTGTATCGGTTTGTTCTGCACTCCGAAATTGGCAAATTAATTGCCCTATCACGACTTCGGCAGATGAAGGAAAGGTAACATTCGCGATGCCAAGGCGCAGTAGGGTTTGTTTCAGTTCCATCGCAGTGACAAATCCCGTGTAGGTATCATCATTCACTTCGATCTCTCCTCGAAGGTCGATTTCGTGCTCGTCACACCAGCTCATGAATTCTGACAGAATTGCAGTAGGAGTTCTTGGCTGTTTCGGTCGAACTGCTGGAGCTGCTTCTGCTTCTGGGGCTGCAGAAGCTTTAATAGAACTTTGTTGTGCTTTAGCGGGTGCATCTTTCAGAAAGTCCTTGAGGTAAGTGTGGACAGCTTTAAGAGATACACTTAACTGTGAACCACATTCCAAATCGTCTTCATTGTAGCTTGAGGTCGAAAACTTTTGTGATAACAAACCTGCACCTCTTTTGGATAGCAATTTTACCAAACCGCTTGCATCCATCTGACGCCACAACTTTGACGGTGCAATCTCACCAAACTCATGAACTATACAAAACTCTTGGAATTTCACAAGGCTTTTCTGGAACTTCGGCAGTGAACATTTTACAGCTGTCTCCAAAGCACACCTCAACCGAGTTTCGTTTTCACATGAAAGTCGGTAATCAGGCGATGCGCTGACTATCACCAAATCGAACGAGTTGTTGAAAAACTTTACGAAGTCTAGTTTTCTTTTTTCTGGATCTTCGGCAAAAGCAACAAAAAGAGTCTGCACGTCATCGGACGATAGCGAGATTCCAAGTTTCCGCATTGCCAGATAAAACGGTCCGCACTCCACAAACTGGTCACTTGTGTCATCAATATATGAAAAGGCATCGGCAATATCTCTCGTGATACCTTTCCGCTCTAGAAACTTCTCGCTGATCTTCTCTACGATGCATTTTGCTTTCGCGTCATCATGGACTACCTTCGCTCGTTTCTGACTTGCAATAGTTGCCTCTCGCCAATTCATGCGTAGAAAAGCAACGCAGTCGATTTGATCAGTTAACTGAGGATCGTAAGTGTACAGCAAGGCCCGCATTTCATTTTCGTCGAGTGGTAGACTCAGGCAGGTTTTGCATATCTTCACGAAGTGGGAACGATTTAACACTCCATCAGTGGCTGATCCGGCTTCGGCCGAAAAGCTCTGGGTCCAATTTGCAAATATATCGGATAGCTGCCGGCTCGACACGCTGTCGGCTTGGGTCTGAGCGAAGTTTCGGAGCTTTTCCTCTACTACGTCCATATTGACTGGTGGAGGTGGAGTAGTCCAATCCAAGAACTGCCGATAGTTAATTCCAAATGATCCACTTGTCTTGACACCGAATCTTTTAGCAATCCCTTTTAGCTGGTTCTCAGTTAATAGTACAAAGCCATTCCGACGTGCGATCGCGACGAATTCCACTAAGGAGACAAATCCTCTCTCCTGCCAGTCAAACCTCTCAAATTCATCTTTCAAGTCTGAATAACTTCCGCAGATTAGTTTTCTGCAATTCCACGTCAACTGTTGAAGCTGGTGCATATCGTACTTGTTCCAGTCCTCGGAGAATGACTTCCGTCCGTATTTTGCCGCTGTCTCTAGTCGAAGGCACAGCTCCTGTATCGATATCCGTTTTGTATTGTCACCCTTTCCAGCAATCATTTGGAAGAGTAAGCTAGCGTCCTTCGGCTCAAAGTGCACACCCTCCCCCCCTTGCTGCATTAGAACACGAAGCAGTTCATCCTGGGTTAATCGACCATCGTCAGAGTTTACAAATGTGAGAAGATTTTCTCTCAAAGAGAAGATACCGAAGCGATGGCATCGCTCGAGCGCGTTAGCCAACTGCTGCCACTGCGGTAGCTGTGTCAGGACGTGCAGCAGTGACTGATAGAGAATCTCGAAACCGTTAGCGTCGAACATGATTGTAAGAAGGTGAAATTCCTTGGACGAGAGCTGCACACCGAGCCGTGCGAGGCACTCATGAAACTTCTTGAAAGAAATAACCCCAGTTTCGTTCATATCTCCAGCCGAAACAAAGGTGTGCGATGCATATCCAACATCAAAGAGGAATCGGCTTAGCACTGACATGCGTTGCTTCTTTTTACGCTCACTCTCTTCAGTTGACGTCGAGCAAACGAAATTGAGTAGGTGGCGATATGCGACCATCCCACTTTGCTTGACTGAGAAGTATTCAATAAGCTGCCAAAGTAATCCAGGTGGCAAAGCGATACGCGGGTATTTGGACACCAAATAGCTGAACTGTTTCTTCGTAATCAATCTAGTTTGTCTTGCTTCTGGGACATCACGTTCGATTTCAGCAAGCATGGAGTCTTGCAAGTCATTTAGATCCGCAAGGGTATGTTTACCCAGCACACGTTGCAGCTGAATGTCTGCTTCCATGATCGTTATCCTGACGTGATCCATTTCACGACGCTGTTGCTGTTGTTCTTTGTACTGTCGATATTGTCGTTGGAGGGTTTTTGCAGCATGATGATGAATATTTTGAGGAACATGAAGCTGTTTGAGTTGTTGCGTAAGAACCTCCTGTCGGAATACTGATTTTGCTCTTTGCTCCTTTGCTTGCACACTCTGATCCTGTAGCTTCTTCTCCACTTGCTCATACACCAGATTCTTGCTGCTAGCGGAAGCAATAGCTTTCATTCGGTCCATGAAAGCTTGCTTTCGTCGATGGAATTCAGTTGCGGCTGGAGCTGAAGTTACAATCAGCTCTGAACCATCCATTGCTGGTACTTCGTCTTGAGCCACTGATCTTCTCGCTTTCGCTTCGATCGCGCGACGAAGTCCCACCAATGGTTTGGCTTCCTGGCTAGGCTTGGCAGTGATATCTTCTAAAACGTCTTCATCCAAATCAATGGCGCCTTGAGAGGGAGATGTCGTTTCGTTTGCAACGAGATCATTTTGAATGCCTTCTGAGGTAAGTTGCTTCGTGTGATTCCGAATCAATTCACGGTACTCTGATTCTATGTTCATCAAATCAAAACCGAACGCTGATAAACACTTCCTGAATGCAGATCGATTAACTCTGCCACACCTAGTTTCATCAAACTTCTCAAAAAGCTTAGGAGCAGGCACAATAACTGCTGCCTTGTGTTTCCTCTGTTCTCGTACATATCCACGCACGGTTTGACGGATCTTGTGACACAGCAACCGCTCGGTGCAGCTGATTCGAGGGTTGATATGCAACAGCAAATAATTCAAAGCTATCAATTCATCGTGCTCGGTACATGTAGAACCACCTGCTGTATTCCTCGCAGACCACGTGCAGTCTGGGGAAATATCAGCAGCACCAAACGTAGCTAGCAACAGTTCTCGCTCTGCATCTGACAGGAAAATGCCGTTCTTTTCACCTGCCTTCAAAATTGTAGTCACCGGAACGAGCATACGTTTCCGTTGTGATATATCTGCTCCCGCGGTGAGAGCGTCCTGAACGGAAGGCACCAGCTCTGCGTCAATTGCGTACTCAAATCGCTCTTTGATCTTTGCAACAAGCAACTCCAGTTCTTCCGATGGAGCTGCGTAATGCAAAAACTGACGGTAGTTAACCCGCCCATCCAAATCAGAAGAAAACATTGCCAACAGTGAATGCTGCTGATCAAAATCAAGAGAGTGCATGTCAATCGGGCGGCCATTGATTCCTCTTGCACGTTGAGATGAAGTGAGTTGAAGCACCTGGAAAGCGTCTTTCCACTGAATTAAAACGGAGATATCTCCAGCATGCTGCTCATTTTGATCTGTCAATGAAAACCAACCTCGGATGTTCTCGCCATCCACAAGATCGGATAACAAGAGCCCACACTTGCCAACCACTCCGTCTTCTTGTGTGCAGCCATCAAGTTCAGCTTGGTCATCAAAGACAGTAATCCAAAGGCGGCATTTTGAAAAGAACCGAAGAAGGCACGCATCCACTGCTAAAACGAAGGCTTGCCGGCTACAGTCCAAGTCATATTCTGGGCTCGATGATTCTGGGACAATGTTCGTGAAAACATCAGGAAATCCGAGCAATTGATAGTGTGCGTATGAAGATGGGACTCGTGATGTTGAACCATCTGATCGCTTTCCGTAGGACCGCAGGTTCCTACAGCCAAAAATTGTCACTTGCAACTCGTTCGTGCAGTGGTCTGCATTGTCACTGAAGTCTTCACCACAAAATGTATCTGTTGGGATTTCTTGATCTCCACATTTGCGCGTCGCTGAAAGAAACTGCATATCTTGTGGGTACGAACGAAGGTGCACTTGCCAAATCTCTGAGATTGGTGTTGAAAGTCTCATCACTACATTTAACGATCCCAGTACGGACGCCTCGCCATCATTACTGGCTATCGATTTCACTGCAAGCAAAGGCTCGTTCACGACCCCTTTTGACTGAAGCAACTTGGATAGACGAATTGATGCCTTGCCAATTAACTTAAAGTCTCCTCGAATAGCCTGATGCACTTCCAGAACGACAGACTCTGAGGCCAGATATCGTAAGAAAAATCCGTCCACTGTCACTTTAAACGTAGTCGACAGATTATACCCTGGGCGGCTTCCCATGAGAAGCGCTGTCGACTGCGACTCAAAGTCATAGAAATCACATAGCACAAATGTCGACGAGTTGATCCCAACAGTACTGCTGTCAAAGTTCCCGCTCACAATCCCCAATTCAAGAAGCTGTTCACCGGGAGCCAGATCCCTCGCGGCTAAGATTAATGATTCAGATAACGATGGCACCTCGCTCCCTTCATCATCACTAAATGAACCATCAGAGGATGCATCATCAGCCTCTCGAACGTTCAGCAACATTTTCTCTCGAGCATATTTCAGCTGTTTAACTTCAGCTTGGTAAACGTGAATTCGTTGCTGGCGCTCTTCGCAGAGTAGCTCAAGCTCTTTCATACGACGTTGTAGTTGATTAGAACTCGAAATTTTAGATGTGGTCAGCTCCTCGATCTCCACAGCCAATTCTCGATTGATGTTCGTCTGTGCTTGAAGCATTTTTTCACAGCGCTCCAGCTCCTGCATCGACTTCAGGTGAGCGATTTGGAGAACATGCACGCGGTTTCGCAAGTGTTTCACGCTACTGTCCTCCACCCCAGTCACATCGAGGAAGCTAGCAGTCGTAGGCAATTCTCCATATTTGCGTCCTACTATGCCTCCAGCTCTACGAATGACAATCACCAAGAAAGATTAGTGATGGTATGTTCAACATTCTAACGAGAAATCAAGTTAGAAGGCGTACATGGGCAGTGAGGGAGCATAAAATTTGGGCGGTGATGCGTTGTTGTTCACAGGGGAAGAACATGCATCTCGTTTTTCGGGAGGTTGATGCTGCGCTTCAGGTGTGTGCAGGCGGGCAATTGCAAGTGGCTCTGGTCTTGGTACTGGCGTGCTACCGGCAGACGATTTGATGGCTTCGAGGCTCCTAGCATTTCTCTCCTCCATCAAGTGGTGTGCCATTCGTTCCAGATCCTTCTCCACTCTATCTTTCGCTTGCTTCAGCTGTTTGATGCTGCTTTGTAGCTCCCGAACGATACCTTGCAGTTTTTGGTTTTCTTCGGTGGTGTGGGCTATTGAGGCCTTCTGTTCTTGTGTTAGTTTCTCTAGGTCGAAAAGTTTATCAATACGCTCCTTACGCTGAAAGGCGTCGTTTATAAACGGGCTTTCACAAAGTGATGTCATACGCTCCTCCAAGCGGCGATTTTGCTCACGTAGCAGCGCAATGTCTTTTTCCTGATCTCCGGCTTTCACTATTTGGATCTCCAGCTCCTCCTTTTCCATTACTGCATCCTGTAACTGTGTCCGAAGCTTGTGTACCTGGCGATTCATCTGTTCCATTTGCCCCAGCGTTTTCTCCTGGATCTCACGCTCACCTAGTGCATTGGACTCCAAGTTTTCGTAGCGAGCGTTCAAAATTGCGAGCTGCGCTTGACGGTCGCGAAGCTCTCTTTTCAGCTGGTCAAGCTCCAAACTGGTAGGGTCTTTGCTGTTGGCTCCCTTGGCGTCATCTCCTTCGTCACTTAATCCAGAGTCCTCGTTATTATCCCGTCTTTGCTTGAGCAAACGTCGATTACTACTCGTTCGCAGTTGTTCATTCTCCTTTTGTAGCTTCATGAGTTGTGTTTCTGCAATCACCAAGCGCTTCTTCAGCGCCACCTCCAGACCCCCCGAAAACGTATCTCTGTGCAGCTTGCGTGCGCTCTCGGTCTGTTTCTCTAGCGTACTTCCCGGAAAGCCTTCATTTCTAGCTGACGTGCTCTGAGCAGCGGATCTTTTTTGCATTGGCGTCCGTGTAGTCGAAGCGACAGCAGCGCCAAGTCTCTTCAAGGAGCTGGACTGCCGACATTGCTCCTCCAGCCAGCGGTTTTTCTCCATCAGCGACTGGTTCTTCTTCCTCAGCGTGGCGTTCTCATTTTTCAAGGCAGCAATGAACTTCTCCGTGTCCAGATCGCGTCTCACAGGGACGACTCCAGATTTGTTACCCCCAGTATCTGCAACCCACAGCAACAAAAATAATTAGTGCCCTGAGAGCTGTGTGTGAGAGTTGTCCCAGCAGGTCGTACCTGGATCATCCTGGTTGTTTCTGCCTTCCGTTTGGCGCTTCTTGGTAAGCTTCTCTTCGATAATCGCCAGTTTGGTGTACATCCTTGAGCAAAACAAAATATGCATCACATAAACGTTAGAGCAGTACTGACTGGGCTTGTGTCGACCTTGCCTACCGCTTGATGGTGGCCTCCTGTTCATTCTTTTTCTTCTTGAGCGCTGTGTTCTCGTCGCGCAGCAGCAGGTACTTGTCCTCATACTCACTCGCCATGGCGACGGCTCACGATTGCTAGTGCGGTTGAAGTGGAAACTCCGACTATCATTCCTCGTTTGTTGTCACTGTTCGCTTTAGTGCCATTTCTTTTTGAGCCAACCAAGTCGCGGCGAGGGAGAGCAACAATCGCCACCAGAAGAGAACGCATCGTCGATAGGTACCCGAGAGCTCTACGCGCAACAGCAGCAATCAGTCCCACGCACAGCCACATAGACAGCAGTATGAGCGAGCAGAAAAATGTGAAGGAGCCCCAGCCAGTGGAGGAGCAGAAGAAAGTGGTGGAAGACGCGACGGTTGCCGTCCCCGCCACTGTGGACGACGTGGCCACCAAGGTGACGGCGATGCACTAGTAGGGTAGCATACAGATCGCTGACTGTGTTGCCTTTGTGGCGTTTGTTTCATAAAAGCACCCGCTGCAGAACCGATGGGTGCTGTGGTATGACAACCCCAAGAAGCGCAACTCGAACGAGTCCTGGGAGGAGAACCTCAAGAACGTCTACACGTTCAGCACGGTGGAGGACTTTTGGTGGTGCGTGCGCTGGCGATGGTGCAGACTTTTGTATGACAGGAGCTAACAATGTGTGGATCGTTGGACAGTCTGTACAACAACATTCTGGCCCCCACGAAGCTCTCGATTGGCAGCAACTACCACCTGTTCAAGGAGGGCATCCGGCCCATGTGGGAGGACCCGATTAATGCTAAGGGAGGCAAGTGGATTTTTACCAACCCTCGCTCGCGGAAAGCGCGACTCGATGAGTGCTGGCTCTGCGTGGTACGACGACGGCGCTGCAGCTTGCAGGTGGCTATTGGTTCTTACAAGTTGCACTGTGGTTTCGCTGTAGATGCTTTCGCTGATCGGTGAGACGCTGCAGGACGAGGACGACGTCTGCGGTGCCGTAGTTAGTGTGCGTAAGGCGCAGGACCGCATCGCCATCTGGAGCGCAACTGCTAACGCAGAGGACCGCCAGAAGGCCATTGGACGGGGATTCCGTCAGGCACTTGTTGAACTGGGCAAGAACGAAACGCTCAAGTACCAGTCGCACGCGGATGCTGCTGCCAGCGGCTCCAGTTTCCAGAACGAAGTGTACGCTTGTTCGTGTCGAGTCTCGTTATTTGCTGCTTCGATGATTTTAACGTTGTTCTGTTGCTTGTTACTGCTGCTCCCGCGTATGTTTGCAGATTGTATGAGGCGTAACTCTACGCCGATGTAATCGAGCGCACGGTTAGTTTCGCATTCGCGTAGTAGAGATCTGCAGAATATGCAATTCATACACAGCATTTTGAGATTCCACAGGTATATATGGGCTTGCGCTAAACACAAAGCCTTTGTTTGAATTCTTTACACATCTGCCTAGTTGTCCACGCGAAAGAGTCGCACGGACTCGTCGTCGCTGGCCGTAAGAAGACCAGCCACTGGGTTGCTCTCGAAGGCAGGGATGAACGTCATGTCGAGCACCATATCGGTGTGGCCGGCCAGCGTCTTCAAGAGCTGTCCTGTCCGAGCGTCCCAAACGTAGATCAGGCCTTCCACCGTGCACGAGTACACAATCGGCTGCGTAGGATGCCACAACAGCTTGATCACACCGGCAGGGTGACGGCAAGCATGACGGCACTGCATCACATCCAAGAAGGTTATGACCACATTTACCTCTATAGATGGAAATAATAATAATGCAGCACAAAACTCACCTGGTTTGTTGTCAAGTCCCAGATGCGCAAGTATCCGCCCAGACAGCCCGTAGCAGCCCAGTTCATCGTGTTGCAAAATCCACCGCTGCAATCAAACACAATCCAGGTCAGCATGAAGCGCGCTACCTCGTATTTACAAGAAATGGCACACACCACTCCACCGAGTTTTCTGTCGCGGTCGCAGTATCGTTAACAGTTCCAGCGACACTTGAGTCAATATTATCGTGCGAAAGCGTAGCAAGCACACGCTTTGTCTGCACTTGAGTCAGGCGAGCAGTTCCGTCTTGGGATCCGGAAAGCGCCAGAGGTTGCTACAAAACATATCACATTCAGTAAGCACTTTCACCGCGATCTACGAGTAAAATGCATGCACACGAGCCAAGTACATACACTGGGGTGGCAGACAACAAACGTGACTGGGCCTTCGTGGAAGCCGTGGCTGTTCGTTCACAAGAACTGGTTAAACATTCGCTCAATGGTCGGGTGTCTGGCATAACGAAGCGTACCCTCGGAACACGTGGTTGCATTCGCCAGTCTTCGGATTCCACACTCGCACAGTTGCATCCGAGCTACCCGTAACAATCATCTGCAACACAGTAACACAAAAAACGCATGAGACTACAATAAATGCCACAGGTCCAAAAACACAAACGTTTTGCGCACCTTTCCGGTTCCCGTAAACGAACCACAGGTTACGCCGTCCTCGTGTCCCGCAAACACGTGCATGCACTCGCCAGTCGTCGCCAGCCACATCCACACAGTGCCGTCTCCTGATCCAGCCAGCACGACATTTCCCTTCTTGTGCCAGCAGACCCACTCGACCTCTTGCGATGGTCCCTCCAGATTCTGCACCAAGTTTCCCGTAGCAACATCCCACACCTTGACCACACCATCGTATCCGCCAGTAGCAGCGTACTTGCCGTCGAAGCTGAAGTCCACGCTCACAACGGAGTCCGTGTGGCCCGCCAGCGTGTACAGCACGTTGCCGTCCACGCGGTTCCAGATCACAGCTACGTCGTCGCCTCCACCAGTAATAACAATCCTCGGGTCCACCGGGTTCACTTTGATCGAGTAGACAGGAGCCGAGTGCTTGTTAAAGACCTGTGTATCCATTTATCCCCCAGTGAGTATTTTACCACCATTCTCCATTGGTGCATGGGTTCCGTACCATGTCAGCATCATCACGAACGTCCGCATCCTCCGCGGAGATCTTTCCGTCCTCATCCTCGCCCTCCATGGCGTCATCCTCGTCATCTGCAGAATGGTCAGTCAGGTCTTCGTTAGATCTCGAGCTACCAGGAGGTCTGTAACAGCTCCAGAGCGCACACCTTGCGGGGCCTCTCCGATGTCAAACTCTTGCGTTGTCTCGTCGGCCGTGATGACTTCGATCTCCGTCTCGTTCGCGTCCGCCATGTTGATGTCCGCCATGCTTCCCGTCCGGTAGCTTGTCAAATTGGTTGGGTTTGGCCTCCTTCATCCACGCCACACCATTCACACATCACTTCACTCCCATTCGTTAAAATACATATCAAGAAAAGACCAATCATCGTCTGCCACTTTATACTCCGACGCACGCGGCACTCGACACCAAGGCCGACCCAAAGATGCGATTCAGTGTGACCGCCACGACGGCTGTCATCGCCTGTTCCTGCATGGCGGCGGCATACGTCGGCGTGCTGTACACGCTGCCGCACGCGATCCGGCGGCTGCCGCGCGACCACCCAACGCACGTACGCGATCGCTCCCCACTAAAAGGAGCTGCTCGCTCGCCAAAAGCTTCTGACTCTCTTGGATTGCTGCAGATTCTAGCACGCTTCCTACTGATCTGCATCTTCTGTGCCATCTGTCCGTTCGTGCTGGCAGTTTTCTACGACCACGTACGTGCTGGCGGAGGAGGCGATGCCGCGGACGCTTTACTGAGACTGTGACTGTTGCCTGCTGCAGGATGAGGCCAGCATGTCGTTTGCGCAGTGGTTGGGGATCCGCTGGGAAGGACTAGTGCAGGCCATCGTCATTCCGCTCTTCACGACGGCTGTGCTGTTCTCAGGATCGCTGCTGGCCAACGCGCTGCGGCTTCTGAATGTGTCGAAGCAGTTCCACTCGAACGGACTGTGGTTTGCCGTCAAGAACTCGGCGCTCTACTACTCCATCACGCGTGATCGTCTGCCGTCGCTGCGCACTTATGTGCTGGTATGTGCTTGGTTTTATAATTGCTAGAACGGGGGATGGCAGAAGGTGGTGGCTGATGTACTGTTTGCGCAGGGTCCTTTAACGGAGGAATTTGTGTTCCGAAGCTGCATGGTTCCGCTGTTAGTGTGTGCACAGTTCACTGTCAAGCAGATTGTATTGGGTAGTCCGTTGATGTTTGGGGCAGGTATGTCACGTGTAGTGTCATCTGACTGAGTAGAGGGTCTTACCATTTGTGTTCGTTGCGTTCAGCCCACTTGCACCACTTCATGGAGTATGTGCGACACGGTCGGTCTCCAAAAGACGCTGCGTTGACTGTTGGTAAGTGTTGCCAGACAGTGAAGTGGATGTTGTTGCGGGTCACAGCTAAGCTTAACGTGGTTGTTGGTTTTGCGTAGGCTTCCAGCTAATCTACACGTCTCTCTTTGGAGCTTACGCTACTTTCATTTTCTTGAGAACAGGTTGAACTCGGCTCTCTTATGTTGTTATTGATTGCACCTCGTCTCACATTTTTTTATTTCCTATGGCAGGGCACTTTGCGTCAATTTTCCTCGTGCATGTCTTCTGCAATGTCATGGGGTTCCCAGATCTTTCTTTCTTCAACCCAGAGAGCTCATTGCACCCTTTCCGATTAGGTGAGTTGAACAATTCAATTGCCATGGCTTATAAGCGCTGACTTGAATTATATTTCTGGTCATATTGGGCAGTGCTCCTCGGAGTTTATTTCTTCGGCATCTACGGCTTCTCTCTCCTCCTGATGCCGTTGACAAAGCCGTCCATCTATTCGTCGGAAATGTGGAACGTCACAGCCTCCACAACTGAGCACGAGCTTGTGTTCGGGTATTCGGAAACTCTGTGAGCCCAAAACTCTGCTGAGATGTTTGTTATATCCATGCATTGTATCCACAGCGGAAAGCACACATTATAGAGCTTTCCATAAATCGAGAGCAAAAGACCACCGCTATTAATAGTGTCGTGCATTTTTGCTGTTCACATGATATATTGCACGCCATTTACTTGGTTGGGTCCACTTTGCAGCTCTGGGGTGGCTGAGTCCCGTCAACGATGCCGGGAATTCTCAGACATTCAAAAGAGCATGCACTGATGGATAGGTCTGGTTCGAATAATATCGTCATCATATCGTTGGAGTCTGACGCCTGGTCTACTAAAACGTGTGCTCCTCATCCGTGCTTCGATCTGGTGTAGCTACAACATCTCCATTGGAGATAGTGTAGTTATCGGAACGAACGTCCGTGCTGCCGTCAGCGTTGCTGCCGGCTTTGGCGATTCGATCTTCCAGGTCTCGGGAATGAGTCTGCACAAAAAATGCAACCATTAAAAAATATTCCTGGCGTGCGCATCAGACATGGCTGTTGTCTTACCTTGCTTTGCGAGAGCTCCCTCTGAAGATTGATCACCTCAGCTCTCAGAGCCATGTGGTCGGAAGTCAATTGATCAACTAATTTGTCCTTGTTACGCAGTCGCTGCCTCAGATTCTGGACATTACATCACGAAATATTAGCTGAACGAGTTCACGCCGATTTTCCAAGGTACCATAGACCGCGTACCTTATTTGCTAGTCGCAGTTCCGCAGCAAGTCGGCCTTCGCCCACGGTGAATCCACCACGCCCACCAAGACCCAGCATATCTTGCTGGCTGATGAGCCACGATCGTTGAAGTGTCGAGTGCGCCTCTAATGCGCTTCGGAGGAGTGTAGACTGCTGGTTAAACATGTGCTGCATTTCGCTTGTCGATGGCGAAAGGAAAAACTCTCGAGCATCCATGTTGTCTAGCTCTTTTGTCTGCTCGCCACCAAAGCTCCGTTTATGGATACCAGAGCCTGGCTTAGAGAGATCACCGAGAGCAATCATCACATCCGTTCCTTCCGATAAGCTAAGACCTGACTCCGTCCGTGTGGCGGCTGAAGATGATAGGGGGGCAGACAGATCATTAACAGAGCCTGATGACGGGCTCCTGCCACGCACCGACCCCAAGTGCCGGTGAGAAACATCTTCGCTTCCACTGAAGTCGTCACTCATGTACGCTGCAAACCCACTTCGACTGTCAAATTCGTCTCCGCTTGCATATAAGGGTGCTGCTGAAACAAGTGTCGTCCACTCATCTAGCGACTTTGCGTCCAACTGCGCATAGTACTTGTCTTCGAATAAACCGCACTCCTGACGCCATCGAAGGGGCCATTTTATGCTGTCTCCATTTGCCATCTCATTTTCATTTTCGTCATCACGTCCATTCTGTTGATCGGTCTGCAGGCGGCGAATTTTGTTGTCCAGGAAGCTCAGTTTCTGTTGGTGGATAGCAAACTGCTCGTTGCGAATAATTTTCAGCGTTTTTGCTGCCTCCATCAGTGGATAGGAACGATGAGCGATAATATCAAGTGCATTGGCCACCACCTCATCAATGTCTCTTGAAAATGCCGCCGATTCATCGTAATCCAGTCGACGAATCCGTGCTAGCACTTTGAATAAATCCAACTGTATTCGAGTATCTTCAGGTTGCCCGTCAACAGGTTCAACCCCACACAACACTGGACCGCAGAATGGCATTCCCTGCCGATTCGTTGCCAACGTCGACCATATCTTCTCCAACCTTTTGGCGAGCTGGACTTTGCATGGTGCGTTCAGGTAGCAATGTGGACATATAAATATCCGGGCTTTTTTGGAGAAAATCTGACCTTGGGGTAGCTAATCACGCAGAGCATCGAAGTAGCATCAGTATCATACAGCATTAATCAACCCCAACAGTTAAATCTACTAGTATTTACCTGCGGCAGAACTTCGTCCGATATAGCGAGAGGGCACTGGTTACACTTCCACAACAGGTTCTTGACGTTGTTCTTGCGAGGAGACGCGTGTTTCAACTTGCTAGGCGATTTGTCTTCATCGTCACATCCTTCCTTTTCCCCCGTCACAGCACAAGTATGCCGAGGGCAATACCAAGTCGCATCTTCGTCCTTAGGGAACGGATATGCACCCAAACAAAATTGGTGATAGACCTTAGTGCACCCTGGAAATTCGCACACAATGAGATCCCCTCCAAATCCGCACAGCAGACACTTCTCTTCAGATCGCTGCTCATCATCAGCTGTACCACTATCTGGGTCAGACAAGAGCTGGGCTCTGCTGCTGGGGATCGCAATTTGAGAGGGCTTCTTCTTTTTTCCGTCCAACCTTTTGGGCACTGTTGAATCTTTTCTCGGAGGAGGCGATACTTCTCGTGATGAAGATCGACGACCACGAGGCTTTTTTACTGAGCCATTAGATCTATCGGGAGAGGTCGAAGCCAAGCGACGCTTCATCGTGCCATCCCGTGCATGGTGCTTGTGCTTCTTTGTCTTTTTCGCGACCGGAGTCTTCAACGCACCAGCAACACCGTTCACCCCCGCGCCGCTGGAATCCTGTTTATCCATCGTTGCTGTCTTTGCGAGCTTAAACATCTCCTTCTCGCGCTCTCTCTCGCGCTCCTTTTCGCG
This sequence comes from Phytophthora lateralis, assembly GCA_000500205.2. NCBI lineage: Eukaryota > Oomycota > Peronosporomycetes > Peronosporales > Peronosporaceae > Phytophthora > Phytophthora lateralis. Next base: position 5,349 of record KV724009.1, on the reverse strand, counting down.
TTCCTTCTCGCAGTCTGGGCAGAACCAATCTCCAGGAGGAACCGCCACTAATGGGGGGCTCAAGCAATTCATGTGGTACTCCCGCTTACACTTCTTGCCATCGCACAAAATAAGAAGCGAGTAGTGATCGTCCACTCGGTTGCAACGCTCGCACGGTAAATCGACCGCTTCGTCCTTGCGTTCCGTGCTATCATCAAGAACAAAATGTGTGACTAAAACTCCAGCCGAGAAGGAAATATTTTATACTTCCACTCACATGCGGTCGAAGAAGCGCCTGCCTGTCTCGTCCGTCATGTCCATAACGAGCTTCGCTTCGTCTAGCGCTTCCTGGATGAGATGTTGGTTGTACTTGTTCGATGCCGCTAGCGCCGTCAAGTCTTCCGGAAACGGCTGGATCGACGACTTGGAGACCCACCCGCTGCAAAAAGTTACCGCGGACAGGAATTAATCATAAAGTTAACCTCGACGCGTCCTCAACGATTCGTCCTGTAAAATCTCCGACACATACTAGTTCCTGCTGCCGAAGAAGTAGACACAGGCTTGTCCCTTCTTCGCCCGATACCGCGCCATCTTGACGAATTCCCCTGGCTCGCTAAACTGCACGGCGCCAAGTGCAAACATATCAATCAGGCCGGTGATCAATGGCCCTGAGCTTGGGAATTAGAAAAGGGGGAGAGGAAGCATTACCCTTGCCGGCCAGGGTTGATAGCGTCCTACACGGGCGAGAATAAGTCCGCCCCTCTGGTTGAGCACATCTCGGAGCGATTTGTCGCTGGAGGCCAGCAGTTCTGCGAGCCAGGACACACACGTACACACGAATCGGTGGTCAGCACCAGCGCACCCTCCGTGTTTCTCGGCTCTAACGACGTCTCCGGTGTCTTATCTCTCACCGTAGTATTCCTCTTTGCGCTGCGCCAGCTCCGCCGAGCTGATCCGCTCCTTGGTCATCGCTGCGCTACCGACTGATCTGAAGTGAGCAATGGGTGGGGGTAAGCTGGAGAGTGGGTGTCAGTCGGCACTGGCTACATTTCTCAAGTGAACCTTGGATTCCAAGGCTTGGCGAGCTCTGACACGAGCGAGGCGCAGCGGTGGACTCACCTGCAGCACGCGGTCGGATCTCCGGATCTGTCGCTCGTCGCGTGGAAGAGTGGCGTACGGACTGACTGCGAAACTCCTTGCCCCCACAACAAAATATCGTTTTGGGAGGGGGTAGCAAATAGTGTTGTTTCTTACCCAGTTAATAACTCCTAATATAAACTGGGTGCACTTAGTGCACTACAGTAATTTGCGTGAATAAGCAACGCCTGATATATATAGGTTGACAGGGTGTATAAGGTGAGTGCGAATGGAGCAAAGACGAGCAACCTAATGTTTAAGCCTCTCGCCCATCTCCTTTTCGTTTTGCTGTCTTTATCATTATATAACATTTGTCAGGTTATCAGTTGTACACCAGTTGCTTATTCACGCAGATTACTGTACCACCAAACTAAAGTCAAATACCGGTATAACCGGTTTAGATAAAAATACGCAGTTGGTTTTGTCGACGTTTTGTATTCGTCGCATAAAATGGGCATTCTGGGTTATCCTTCAGCTAAATA
>KV724006.1:1045-11162 GCA_000500205.2 Phytophthora lateralis | reverse complement strand
TGTGGAAAGTGGTAACTGTCCCAGTCAGTTGGACGTCAAGATCGGAATTGTGGCTTTACAAACTAAATGATAATTGACTTTCCTTGTTTGGCTTGCAAGTGGAAAAGTGGCATAATGACTGGAACTAATTATAATAAATGCACTCAGCGCTCATGAGTATGATCTCAAGGCGATAGCGAAGCTGATGGAGGAGGTCTTGGAGACGTAATCGGTGCCTCATTGCATAGGTTACCAACGCAAGCACGAGTGGGGTTGTACAGACTGTCGGCGCGGACGCAAAAAACAGAAATGTGGTATTATACTATTTTTTTGTATATAAATGCCTTACAGCACGATTGCACGTACTACACTTCGCTGACGAGGTTCCACGACATCTCGCGATGGTGGACCGGTTTGGTTTGTACGGTGCTTTCTTGGTTTCAATTTGAAATGTTCGTTTGTTTTCCGCAAGTTGCCTTTGTCTGAGAAGAGCTTTCGAGGTAGATAAAATCTGTGGTACTTCTCCCAGCACGTCCATGTGGTGTGAGGACACACGTACGGACGTGAAATTGCACCGTCTTTGGGGGGATGAAATTTGTTGCACAGACACACCGCATGGATGACACAAAAGTCAGTCACTTCTGTCGCGTATCTGTCCTGCCAACGACAGACAATACACTGGCGTCGTTTGCGGTTGGTCACCTGAAACATTTGCTTTGACGAGACAGCGGTGCATATTTTCGTTGGACTCTCTGCTGGGCTGGTAGCTGAAAAGGTCGTGCTCACTGGAGAAGGTGGCGTCCACTTATCTGGACTTGGTGTACGTTCAGAATAGAGCATCCGTCCGCTGCTAGGCGCTTCTGTCCATTTGTTGGATATAAGCTCGTTGATAAGATCCAGCATAAAGTCGCGGTGCGGGTCACGGCTACTCGAAGTCGGTGCCACTAGTTTTCTTGTCAAGTACGCATTGCATCGGGCAATGTCAATGACAGCCATTGCTAACGTTTTGTGCCATTTCTGGAAAGAATGACCGTCAGCAATTGGAAACCTTGCACGTGTTTGATCCAAGCGGTCAACCCTTTGCATATACGTGTTGTACTGCTTCACACACACCGGGGCAGAAAACTCCACACTCTCAGGACCAATCCGCCGTCGAACTGTAGTCATTCTCGAGGCATCTACATTAGATACTACACGCAGGATGTTTCCGTTGCACCACGCAGCAGCCAGCATGTGGCGTTCCACTGCAACGCCTTGGCGATAGTCACAACGGGCCGATTCTTTGCTGAGCAACATTACGTGCTGGGGAAAATGCTTGCTATTGCTTCTGACGGTACCTCTGCCGCGCAACCCCTTCAATCGCAGTGCTTGAAGTAGTTGAGCAGACGTGTAGAAATTGTCTGTGTTTACGATACGATGAGTGTTGTAAATCGGTCGGATCACGTCAAGGACGTACTGCCGAATGGTAGCCACCTCGCTGAGTACTGAGGCGAGAGTTTGAGCCTCTACCGGAGCCATCACTGTATCCAGTCTATCGGTGAGATCACCGGCACAATGTAGACGAAAATTTACTGCGATCCCCGTAGACGCACAGCACAACATGTACATTTTGAAGTGGTACTTTTCTGGAGGTTTGCTGGGGTTGTACACTATTAGATGGCATCCAAAACGCGAACGACAAGCCACGCTAGCTTCATCCAAAGCAACGTCGCGACCGAGGTCAATGTACTTTCCCCCCGTTACCTTCAGCAGGTTCAGCAAACACCGGATTCTAGCTGCCGGATCTCTCTTGATAGTTGCAGCAGACACATCACTACGAAACGACAGCGCTTGTCGTAAGAGTTTAAATCACACGGTCCAGATCAACACCAGCACTTCCAAAGATACTATCCTCAGGTTGCCGCCCCCAGTAATTAGCATACTCTCCCTTCACCGTGACCTTCATGTAGAATAGGATACCTAGAAAAGTCATTAGCTCTTGCAATGTAAATGGACCCTGGACCAGAATGTTGTGTTGCGATACGTAGGTATTAGTTTCATCAAGTACTTGCTGCAGAAGTATATAGGTAGATACGCGAAGAAACTTGAAGACGCAGAATACTCCAACAAATGACGGTATTCTTCTCTAATCGCTGACGATGTGGATCCATCATCACGTTTGAACAAATCCGTAGGCTCCTCGAGCTGCGTGTTGGGGTCGAAACACATATTCTTTATGGTCTCAACTTCACGAAGGTTCGTTGGAAAAACCTCGGTAGGTTCATAGCGCACACACTCTTCTACCAAATCATCTGCATCTCCGTCGATGACAATGTCATCGACTTCTGTCTCCTCGCGTCGCGAACGCCATCCAACCTGGTTAGGCTCACGAGTGAGTAGGTTGTAGTTGTAATGGGCTTTCTGGACCAAAGCGACCGACACATTTTCTCCATGACTTTGAAACTGAGAATCCAACCAGCGAATATGAAACAGAAGTGAGGCCTTCTTTGACTTTTGAATGCACCGACACACTCGCCCAATAATGAACGCAGTTCCAACGCCTTTGTACTTCTTCTTCGCTATCCATTTTTCGCGAGCAGGCGAAGACGCTACTAGTGTGTTTCAATATAATTGTGCCAAGGTTTGGCGACCTGACGTGATGTCTTCGCTTGGAGTGGATGACAACGTCCGAGTCGATTCAGCTCCATTAACCCTTGCATCGCCATCATCAGCTGTGTTGTCGCTCGACTGGTCATCGCAGTCACTAACCACACTGGGCGAATCCATGTTCCACTCATCATCACTGCCACCACTTCCGTTGTTGCTACCAGATTCATCGCTTGAAAAACTATCATCATTGTCAGCAGTACCCGGCCTTATTGTTGACACTTGGTCGCGACGGCAACCACGCGCACGAAGGGGAGCAACTGTCGTTCCAATACCAGTGCCCCCGGTCGCAACACCAATTGCTGAAGTTTGCCACAACCACGACCACGACACCGGCCATGATCACGACCACGACTCCGGCCACCTCCACGACCACGACCACAGTCGCCATCTACAGATCCACCGTCAACACCATCAACAACATCACCACTTTTTGAAACTTGTTCTAAGCCACGACCACGAGCGCGAATCACATTATCAACCTTAATAGTGACACCATCAACGACGCCACGATGAACAGCAGCTCCAGCACCGACACCACCAGCTCTAACGCCGACGCCATCGTTGGAAGCGGCTCCGGCACAGCCACGAACCACACCAGCACCGACACCACGAACCACACCAGCACCGACACCACCAGATCCGACGCCGACGCCAAGATGGGTTCCAGCACCGGCACCACTAGATTCGACGAGGACGCCATCGTTGGCAGCGGCTCCAGCACCGACACAAGCCACGCCAGCACTATTGGCAAGAGCGGGGTTTACACACCTGCACCAGCATCAACTGCAATACCAACATGATCCACTCCAGCACTACCGGCAGCGGCGTTAGCATCAAACGCATTACCGTTGTCGCGTCCAACGGGGGTTCCAATCCCTCCACTATACACACCATCAGAACGAGCAGCCTCCTGCTCATGTAGATTCATACCTTTCATGTACTCAGCAACCGCACCAGCTTCACCCAATACATCGTCAACGCCTTCTGTTCCGGCCGAATTTCCGCCAGGACGTAAGTAGTTGTTCCGAGTGTCGAGACTACGCGTAGGCGGTCTCTTTGCCGACCAGCCCGCACCACGAAAGACATGCCATGCTTCCCTAAAAAAAACGCGCATCTGTGGCGTTGTTGGCAGGTGGGGAAGGAGCTGCGCGGCGGCGCTTACTGCTGGCGCTCTCGGTGTCGTCCGGTCCTCGCTTCTCGACGCGCGCCATCGTTTCGGTATGAGGGAGAGAGGGTTCACAACTCAGTATTCAATAAGGTAGGATGCCGCACACAGCATAGTAAAATCAACATAGTTTTGGAGATCCGGTTCAGACCGAGGGGCACGACTCCATAACAAAGGTAGTATAAACTGGCTTAGTCACAATTACTATACTGAAAACAGCATATTTACCACAGTGCCGATCGCCAGGTAGCCGCTACGTGAACACAAAAGGGGAAGGTCAAAACGATAAGCCTCGTTTTAACCTCGGTTTTACTGGTCCATATTTGCGCTGGTCATGACTCTCTGATATTATTAGCCAATGGTTGACCTCGATTAGGCAACGCAGAACCGGGCATTTTGCGCCCTTCTAATTTTTGTTCACCTTGTTTTGATACGGCTGTCGTGGGCTTGTAATGGCACCTAGAGTACAGTAACTTTGGAAAACGGGGCATTTTGCGCCATTTTACTCGCAAATCACTTGAATTTATATACTATACAAATTCAGGATATTGGGTTTCCGTTCGCGAAAGGGTTAAGGAAAAGATCGCTCCGATCCTCAATGGAACTATCAAGACATCCCCTATTGATAATTATGGATACGTTTGGGTTGATGGGCATTTAATTAGCGTCTATGGAAAAGTGAGGGATAGGACAAAGCCAGCTATCACTACGAAGGCCAATTGGCAACTTACGCTACGATCAGTTATCAATATGATCAGAGAGAGAGGACTTTAGTATAATCGGTAAGAATGATGAGGAAATTGATGTTAAGGATTTCACACCAGGCGATGGAGAAGATAAACGTGAAACAATGAGTGGTATCGATGAAGATATGAACCCAAAGCTGAGCAACGCGGACAAGGATGCTAGATAGGTTTTGACTGATTATTACACGCAACTCCATTCGAAGGGTATTAACATCCCTTTTCGATTAAAACCAATAGTCGAGACAACTGATGGAGTTAAGCCTCATTCGTCATACTATTTTGGTGAACCTTATGAAACCAGACCGTTCAATGTTAGAAATGGAGAACATAGGAACGTATCGGGTGAAGCATGGGAGAGGTTGATGAATAGAATCACGTGGATGGATACATTCACATCCCTACTGAATGGTTTTGAGGATTTGGATAGATATCTCAAGGATATTGAATTCCATTTCCATCAACCGATGAAGAAGCGGCTGAATTGGTTAAAGAGAAGAAACTAAATCAGCAACGACGTAAAACCCTTGATGTCAACCTTAAAATACTAAATGAGGCGATCCTTAACTCGGCTCATGATATCAGGCGTCAACGTAGTGAGCAGTCTGATCACGACGATAATTTGCGAAAGCTTCATGATGAATCGGAGGCAGCTTTTCAAGCATATGGGGATGCTCGGAAGCGTTATGAAGAAGCTAACAAGGCTGTGCGGGGGTCAAACTCAAAATCCGCAAGATCAGCGTTGAAGGCGGTGACATCAGCAATGAAAGCGACAAAGGAAGTCTATTCCGCGAAGTCAAAGCAATATAGTCAAGCATCACATGGAAAAACAGATGTCGAAGACTTTAATGACCGACACGATCAACGAACGGTAAAAGGAGTTCTTAATGATATGGCTCATGTAGTTAGTGGGAGCGGGTTGAAAGGACGTGGTTTTAAAGTGCTGGTGTTGCTCCATTGGAAGGTGTAATTCGCCGCGGAAGAACCTATAGTCTCAATGAGATTCATGGTTTGGCGGCTCCAAGTGCCTACATTTATCGCCAGCTTGGTAGCAAGTACATTTGTTTGTCTGATCTTGATGCTAAGACCCTTGTAATCACATAGTCCAATTGACGTAAATGCGGACCTAAATGCCAGATCAGTGATAGCCTCCAAACCATGTTTAGAACCCTTGTCTATAAGAACCATACCGATCAAGCCGCTTACGATAAGCTCAGTATCGACGATAAATAGCTGTTCAAGGAGATTCTCGCCATTACCCATCTTCAGTACAATTTCCATGATAAACTCACTGACCCTCTGTAGACTCTTCGTGCTGAGTACGATAAACTAAAAGGTGAGTTAGATTGAGGGAACGACAATCCGAGCATCATCAAGCAGCTCAAGTCTCTCACTGTTGATATGTACAGCAATCGAATGATTGATGATAAAGAGTTTAAGCAAATTATCACGCGCCTATTATAAACCATGGTCTTCCTTAACCCCCGCATTAGTTCCAGTTCAGGTGGTAGCTATGGTGATAACGCTGATCTCAACATCGCCGAGCTTAATGCCATCATGAAGAATCTGATCATTCAAGATTGCTGTGTGGGCAACTGATCTTGACAAGGCTATCAAGAAAGTAGATGCTTCAACTCAGACTGAAGGCGGTCACGTCTGGGCTTACCAGCCGAAAAAAAGACTAAAACAGTGAAGTCTTTCGCTATCTAAGCAATACCAGATCTAACTGCTCTATTCGCCATTCCGCGATATATACTATAATTTTTTTTTTATCTCCGACATGTATCTCCATTATCGCATCTTCCCCCGTCTTCGCGTCTCTGATAGGGACGAATGCACTATCTCCGAGAGCTACGATCTGATCAGCGTGCATGATTGTTGATCCTATGACCTGACTCGGTTCAGCGGTAGTTAAATTCGTTTTGAGATCCTTACTCGATCCGGAACCCATGGTTATATCACTACCAGAGATATCTTTTCGAGAGAAAATAGGCACTATAAGGAGGATAATCAACTTTGTGTTGTAGATAATATCTCCTACGGCGTTCGAGGTCGTTGTGATCAAGGTGTGAGTATGCTTTCAAAGGGGTTTGATCCGATAATGAGCATAGCCACTCGCACCAAACTCAATCTTTCGTAGCTTTCCAGTATCAAGGCGTATCCATACTCGATACTTTTTGAACACAAAGGACTTAACTCCCAACGTTCAATGTTCTTGATTCTATATTAGCCAACCGATCTTTCAATCTATCTATCTCACCCAAAAGATGTTGAATCATTTTCATGTCGTATGCAGCAATCCGACTGTAATCAACTTTAAGCTGTTGGTTACCACGTTCAAGCAATTAGTCTTTTCCTTCCTCGATGTCATCCCTATAAAAGACACTGATTAGATCGGTCAGACGAGCTTTCACGAGGTCTGAAGCTGTGCGGCCTACCTCTTGACCAGGTCTATTTTCCGATTCGATCCAGGCATACAAAACTACATCACAGTTATCGTCGAGACGTTTGATGCGTTTAAGTGGCGCAATCTGGATGTTCTTCTTCAATCGGCGGTCGCACGTCATTGCCATGGCTGTACAGGCGATGTATCCTCCAAATATAGCCGCCACAGAATATGTGATCGGACCAAGAGCGGATTATGTAGCTCCGCTATCTGTTCTGAGGCGATACGCTGTCGTCCCTCCTGCTCTGAATACAAAGGCATTACTATTTAGGATATGGAGAGGGGCTGAAGGACTTGTAGTATCAAGCCCAAGACGCCCTGTCGTAGTTAGGACCATCGACGTCGAGTCATTGACCCCAAATCTGAGGTCGTTGTTTGTGATGTTCCCGATCCATGACGCGTTGCTACTCGTGGAATTAGTTCCATTATGGACTTCGATTTGGAACTGTACGGGGGTTATGTTTGATCCCGAAAACGTAAGCATTCGTGTATAACTGCCATCCAGATAGTCAAAGCCCGAGCCCTTTATCGAAAAATACTCATTCGTAGGCGTAGAATGGATACCAAGCTCTGTCAGCGATCCTACTGTCGTGATGTTTGCCTGGTTACCATAAGACAAGAATCCATTTATTACTCCGATGCAAGTCATACCTCCGCTTATTGATAAGTTGGATAATGTCAGGGAACTCGGGACGCTTGTTAAAACGCTGGTGAGATCATGTAAGTCGAACCCTGACGTAAATTCGTGCAACTGATTGTACTAACCGATACCACATTAAGATTGTCAATATTTAAACTCGAATCGCATAGTAAAATTTGATTGGCCATCGCATTGCCGAAACTACTCCGCTTATGTATTGTAAAAAGCTCAAATCGTATTGAGTTCTTCCTTGCTTATATACTGTTGCATTAATATATGTTGACGCTCCAGTAATGGTTGCTTCAGACGCCAGCCCAAACCCTCTCTATAGTGCAATTAATGGTGTGGGTTCACTTGCAGTTTCTTGGGGTGTCGTTGTCGATGCGCTTGAGCCTACAATTGATGGTACATTCATGCCTTTCACCACGTCGCGTCAATACGTTCCATTTGTTCATCTCGAGAATCATCAGACTATCATCTCGAAGCCGGTAAAGAAGCTTCGTTAGAATGACTGCTATGCTCAATGGTTCTACCAGCGCGCTAGTACTGGAAAGCAATCGACTCAACTAAATGCTGCTTTGATCTTCAATTATCGACTTCTGTTAAGAACGCTAAGTATGTCGTTCTCCTTCCGTTCGCTGGGCAGGCTGGTACCTTTGCTTCTGCAGCTGTACAGCAATTTCAGAGTCCTTTCTACTCGGCACCTTGGACGCTCCACCCCGGTAGTTCGATTCGAAACTTCAACATGCGCATTGGCTCGCAGCAATGCTTTGATATTGGTCATGACTATGCTTTTCACCACGTCACTAATGAGGTCTCTAAAATTGCTTCGATTAACGGTGATCTGACCCCTGAGTTGGTGAATGGTCTTCTTGACTACCAGACATGGTCGCTAACTAACCGCGTTCTTATCACAGATGTTAGTCGCCTGTCCGAGAATGATATTCCACAAGCAATTCAGTATCAGGGCGTGCAAACATGCTCGTATTGGTTATTAGTGCAAACATGCTCGTATTGGTTATTAGTGCAAACATGCTCGTATTGGTTATTAGCGAACAAGAGCTGACACTGGATCGCTTGACCGGGGAGGTTTTAGAGTGCTCTACAGCTTAGTAGAGCTACTTTGATAGTCTTGTAAGCTAACAAAAACATATTTGTTTTATCTTAGTTCAATTCCTTGAGTAGCTTAGGACACTTTTCAATCACGAATTCATTCTTACGAAGCCAATCGATATAGTTTGGATCCATACGACTGATCTGTTTGAGTGTTTTACCTTTGTATTTACCCCAGCTCATCAAGTAAGAGTTGCCATTATTGAGAAACTTCGTACGTAGAAATATTTTAATATCATCACTGATTTTGAGACTGGGTTTGTTGAGCATCCATCGACAATACCCAGGGTCGGAAGCATATACCTCCTCAATGGACTTGTTCTTGTATTTTCCAAAACTGAGCTCGAACGACATATTATCAGTTAGGTGTATATATCTATATACCGACATACCCCCTTTAATTTTTTGAGATTTTTTTTAAAATATATGTAACAACTAGCGGCGTAATGTTCTATTGCTTTTATTTTGAATGTTGGTGGTGGAGCGGTTCTGAAACTATCCCAAGATCCAAAGGAGGACTTTCGCCAAAAAGGGTGGTTATTTGAAAAATACATGTCAAAGTGGACAGCCGTCGCAGATGTGGTGGCTCGGCCTATGGGTGCCACCCTCCAAAATAGATGGCAAAAGTGGTGGCCCGATTAAAAATAATTGGCGAAAAGGGTACCAATTTTTTTGTATTTTTAAAGGGTACCGCAATTTTTATTTTTAATCGGTACCACCATTTTTTTTAGGAGTCCTGCCTTTGTTTATTTTTAACGTTTTCTTGCAAACTGTAGTGAAGAGTGGCTCTGGTGGGCGACATTTTAAAAGGGTGCAACATTTTTTATTTTTAAAGTTTCCATAAATACTGTAGTGAAGACTGCTCATCAATACTGTGGCGGGGGATGCCTCTGGCGAGGCAGCACTCACAAATCAATTTGCATCGCAAACACACTACGATCGACTGAAGGGAATGGAAGAGACTTCACAAAGTGACGACGGTCAAGATCAAGGGCCCCCAAACCAGGATCAAAAGGTACTAGTCCAGAAAGGAAACTTTTTCCGGACCGTAAATCGGCAACACGATTTGTACAAGATGTGGCACTCTCGCAAGGCAAACAAGCAGTCGTCGACAAATCAAAAAGCGGTGGGCGCAACATTCAGTATCGCTGCTCAAGTCCTCATCCATGTTCTTTCCAGATCACGGTTTTACGCTCGGGCAAGGCAGACAACAGATGTTTCGAGTACGGGATGAAATCCTTAAAGATGCCCGTGGGAATTTCGACGCGGATTTTCGCCGCCTTCCGTCTCTACTGAAAACGTTTTGTACTCTCAATTCGACGAGTCATTACGCTTTTGATGTGGACTCAGAAGGGAGATTTGAAAGGGCATTTTTGTCCCAT
>KV724002.1:0-20271 GCA_000500205.2 Phytophthora lateralis | reverse complement strand
GTGTTAGAAAAACTAGTAAATTACCGGTATTTAAGTGACCCTTATGACAGAAAATTTCGACATATGCAATTTCTAGATCGCCTATTGGCTGAAAACATTGACGCTTCTGACAGGGGGATTACGGTACTGTGTAAGGAGCCTGCGTTGCTGGTTAATGTGACCGACCTGGAGCGGTGTACAAAAACCAAGTGCAATCCGATAAAAATATTCCAAATGTGTGGTCGCTCCCGGTGCACGTTGGCGCGCGAGGAAGTGGCGGAAGCTGCTGGCGTCGCGCCTGAAGAGTTTGTAGATGGCGACAAATGTGCGAGAGTTGCAAAAACGCCTGGTTGCTGCGGTTAATTGACGTTGGCTTCTGTCGTGGACTGTTTGCTGCTGTCCATCTGACTGCAGACAACCCAGTGGAGAATATGGGGCCGGGACGATATGGGCCGATCATTTTGCAACGTGGTGGAGTAAATGTGGAAGAAGAAAATAAGGTGAAGAATCGACTGCAGGCCATGCGGGTACGTGACGAGGTTGCACTGTGCGAGCTCCTGCCTTTAGATTCAATACATTGACTGGATATGCTGTGCGTGACTGTTGACTAGTGGGGGTTGGTTCCATCCTTTACGAAACCTAGTGCCAAACCAGATCATTTCTTGATGTTTAACGCCAGGTACAAGATTGTCAGAATGGAGATGTAACCGAGAACGTGTCGGTTGACACGGCGTCGTTGCGGTGCAGGTCCGAGAATGTCCGGGAACGACCGGCGTTTAAGCGGTTGTTGGAGTCGAAACGATGCGTGGTGCTGTGTGAAGGGTAGACGTTCTAAAGCATCTTTCTTGAGCAATCTGCTTGGGCTCAGAAATGATCATTGTCACTGTGTTTGACTTTTTAAGGTATTACGAATGGCAGCAAATCGATAAAAGGGAAAAGCAGCCGTACTATTTCCACAGAGAGGGACGTCCGACGAAGGTAAATGTCTGCTAAGTTGAGCAACATTTCTTACCAACTCAACTTTCTTGTACAGTTTGCTGGCCTCTACGATCAGTGGAAAAACGAAAATGGCGAGCTGATGTGCACCTACACGATTCTCACGACTGCGGTTGCACCAGAGCTGAAGTGGCTACACACACGCATGCCGGTAGGAGCAGGCGTCGTGATACTAGGCATCCACGACCACTGAACGATTGTGCTTTATCAGGTCATTTTGTCGGATGAAGGCGTCGACCGCTGGCTGTCCGGGGCAAAGTTCTTCGAGCTCAAGGGCTTACTGGAATCCTACCGTGATAGCGACCTCAAGTGCTACCCCGTCGACAAAAAGGGTAACTAGGTTATATGTCGCATTCTCGACTACATGTATTGTCCTCGGACTAACGGTTGAAATGCAGTTGGGTCGATGCAGTTCCAGGGTGAAGATTGCACCAAGAAAGTCAATATCAAACATGCAGGTGGAGTAATATGCAGCGTCGCAATAGTGATGGCCTGAATCATTGGCTCACGACGAATTGTTCAGGTGACATCAAGTCGTTTTTTGGGGTCAAGACGGAGAAACAGAAGCCCCAGATTGCGTCGCCGATGGCACCGACGGGGCAAGTTAAGACAGAAACTGAACCGGAGGCCAACTCCCCAGTCAAGAAAGTAGTGCTGGATGCCAACCCAGACAGGACGCCGAAGAAGCAGTTCCTGCAGTTCCCCACCACGTTTGTTCCGGCCTCGACACTTCTCACCAAGCGATCCGACGACGAAGACGACCACAACCAGCCGGCAACATTGCCGGTCAAGCGCCGCCGAGTGTCCTCGCCAGCGAAAGCGAAGCAGAAGTCTCTCGTCAAGACAGAAGGCAAGTTGAAGTCATCACCGGGCAAGACACAGTCGTCCCTTGACTTCTTTTTCGGCAAAAACCCAAAATAAGAAAGTCCTCTAGGACCGGAGCGTTTTTGGGTTACGTTGGGGGTACATTTTCTGTAGCCTACCGGTATTGTAACTTGGCGGTCTGCGTGAGTCCCTCTTATAGTGCTGACGACATCGCACACGCGTTGTCGGTCCTCAGTATCCCCCGCCTTCCTGGTCTTGTGTGCTCACTAATCGACAGCGCGAGTTACTCTTCCATCTCCTGTTGTGCCTTGCGCGTCTGCTCGTGCAATTTCCACGCCGAAAACCGCAGTATCTGCCTCAGTACAAGCTTCAGCCCAGAGCCATGGAGATGAACAAGGGGGAGGCCGAGAAATGCCTCGAGATCGGCAAGAAACACCTGCGTCTCGGAAACTGGGAGAAGGCCATTAAGTTCTTCGACAAGTCGCACCGCATGTACCCGCTGGCGGGCGTTGAGGCGATGCGCAACCGAGCCAAGGAGGAGCTGGAGAAGACCTCAGCGCCCAGGGCACAGCCCACGTCTCCACGTGGCGGAGCTCCGAACGCCGGTGTGCGGCACCGAGCAGCAGCTCCAGCAGCAGCTACACCGTCGAGGTCTCCGTCGACGGAGCCCTCGCGGCCGTACACGGCCGAGCAGATGCAGATGGTGCGCAAGATCAAGGCGTGCAAAAGTCACTACGAGGTGCTCGCGGTGCAGCAGACTGCAACGGAGAACGAGGTCAAAAAGGCCTACCGTAAGGTGAGAAGCGAGATACTTAGTGATTGCGTTGCAGTGTTTATCTAACCTGGTGATTGGGATTGTGTAGTTGGCGCTGAAGCTGCATCCGGACAAGAACAGCGCCCCTGGAGCGGAGGATGCGTTCAAGGCTGTGGGCAAGGCGTTTGCAGTATTGAGCGACCCCGACAAGCGCGCACATTATGACCGCTACGGTGACGATGCGCCTGCGCAGCAGCAGCAGCAGCAGAATCACCGCAGATACGCACAGGAGGACGACATCACGCCCGAGGAGATTTTCAACATGTTCTTCGGCGGCGGCTTCCGCCCACGTGGGCGCCGGCCTCAACAGCAGCAACCGCAGCAAGGTCAGCGACAGCAGCAGGAACAGCGGGGCGGCATGGCGAACTTAGCCCAGTTCCTGCCGCTGCTGCTAATCTTCCTCATGTCGCTGCTCTCGATCCCCTCGACGCCCGAAATGCCGTTCAGCCTAAACCCGACACAGCAGTTTAACGTGCAGCGCGCTACGCAGATGGCCAATGTGGTCAAGGGTATTCCGTACTATGTGGAGCGCGACTTTGAGCAGCGATACACGACCCACTGGCGCGATCTCTCTCGTGTCGAGCAAATGGTAGAGCAGGCCCACGTGTCAAAACTCTCGGAAAGCTGCGAGAACCTCAAGCTCCGTCAAAAGCGGATGATCTACCGCGCCCGGAACTCCCGCAGCGAAGACCGCGAGGCGGCCATGCGCAAAGCGCTGGAGATGAAGTTGCCTCCCTGCGACGAGCTGCGCAAGCTTCGGCGAACGCGGCGCTATTGACCGCCGATAGCAGGGATGTAGGCAGGGACACCAGAGTCAATACACTATGAAGCATGCCAACCTGAAGTCGTCAGTTCCGAATATTCCCGTCTAGAGTCGACCAATACTCCAGTATCCCTTCTCTACTCCCTCTCAACAGGCATACATCGCTCCTTGTGTGGCATAATCCGGATTCCTCCGCGACATTTTCAAGCTCAAAGTCAAGTCCGACAAGGGGACGAGAAGAGCGATGGCGTCGAACGAACTGGCGGCGATCCTGGCGCGACGCCGCGCCAAGGCAGGCGGGGGAAGCGAGCCGCCGGTTCCCGCAGTGGAGCGCAGCGCTTCCCCGTCGCCGGAGCCGGTCCCAGCGGCCGCCAGAAGCTCCATCGCCGAGCGGATCGCGCGTCTCAAGCAGCAGAGCGCGGCCGCTAGCGCCGCGGCCCCTGCGCCAGCACCGCCTCGTTTCAACCACCCAGCTCCCGCGTCGGAGCCGTCGGAACTTCTGCACGCGAGCAGCAGCAGCGTCGGCAGTGCGAGCGACGCGAGTGTGGCGTCTGCAGCCTCAGAACCCGTTGACACATCGGCGGTAGCTGCTGCTCAGGAGGCGGCGGGGCTTCGTCGAGCCTCCAACAAGATCCAGCAGCTGCAGGGGAGTCTGGGAATTAATGTGAACCCCTTCGGACGTCCAGGAGGACCCTCGAACAGCGGGTACCGGAGTGCTCAACGGGAGTCCATTATGAGCACCGGAGAGGAACAGTATGGACACTCACAGCATGCCATGGGTGTTGCTATGCCCGGCATGACGGGGTCGGCCATCCCGATGCCTGGGCTGGCGAAGGGGGGATTCCGTCTGCCCGGACTGGCACCGGAAGGAGAGAAGACTGGAGAGGCAGCTGCTGCGTCACTGGATGATTCCCATGTGAGTTGTTTTGCTTCTGCATTTTTGCTGGTTGAAGTGGAAAAGAGGGCGAGTGTTCTAATGTTTTGTTTTCCTACTCCACAGGCGACGATGAACCGTGTTCCTGGACCGAAGCGCCGTGGCCCGGCGCGGCCGCCACCAGGAGCTTTCTGTATTCCAGTGAGTTTTTATTGATGATTTTTAAGGGAAGATGTGTGTACTGAATTCGTGCTCGTGGTTATTGTAGACGATGGTTGCACCGATTATTGACGATGTTGAGCCTGCTCAAGCGTCCGCTGAGCCTGCGGCCGCACCTGTTGCGGTGGCAACACCGGCTGAAGTTATTGAGCCGAAAACTCCGGAAGTGTCAACTCCTGCTTTCACGCCAGCTCCAACGCCTGCTTACACTTATACTCCATCCCCAACGCCTGCTTACACCGCAGCCCCAACGCCTGTTCCAGCACCAGTGCCGACACCAGCTCCGATTTCTGCTCCTATTGCGCAGAAGTTGCCGGAGCCGGAGTTAATGCCAGTGATGAAATCCTACGAGCTTGTGGACGACGATCCGTACGCGCCGAAGTACGACGCCCCCGTTGATATTTCGTTTGGACCCGCAGGATTTCCGAGTGCGTTGATGGCCAACTTCTCTATGGACGAACTTACTCTCGACGACAAGCCGAAGCCAGTGACCACGTCCAATCCGTCTCCAGAGTCAGCGTCATCACTTTTCGGAGTAAGTGCTCCGGCACCAATTTCGGAGCCCACTCCGAATCCCGTGTCACCTCCCCCTGCTACACCAGTTGTGGCTTTCAAGCCAACTCCTGCCCCAGTGTTTACTCCAGCACCCACTCCGGTTCAAGAAAGAGTGCTGTCTCCAACTCCAGTGCCTGTATCTGCGCCTGTAGAGGTGCCGACTCGCGCTCCAGAGCAGTTAACCCCAGCTCCAGTGGTGGCTACTCCCGCACCAACGCCTGCACCAACGCCGGCACCCGTATTTGCACCAGAACCGACGCCCGGGCCAACTCCAGCGGCACCAGTAGCGCCGTCTGGTTCGTCATATCTGTTTGGTGCCGCGGCGGCTGCTGCTTTGGATGATGACGATTCAAGCGAGAGCGACTGGAGTGATGATGATGACAATGACCGAGGTAATCAGTCGCTGTTTGGTGCTCAGACCCCACAACAGGTGGCAGCACCCCCCGATCCTGTTCTAGTGACACCGACACAGCCCACCCCAGAGCTCTATCAAGCACCGGCGCCCACCAGTGGTAGTCTTTTCGGAGATGCATCTAGCTCCCCGGTACCAGCAGCTGCTGCCGCACCCGCGCCTGGGTTCGTGCAGGCTGCACCACAAACTGCCATTCCGCCTGCACCGTACAGCTCGCTTTTCAGCGGGGCTGTGAGCAGTAGCAGCGAAAGTGACAGCGACAGCGACGACGAAGGCGGCCTCTTTGGTACGGGGGTGCCGTCTAAGCGATAAGCTTTGCTGGACACATTTGACAAACGCAACCGCCACGCATCATCAACACTGGGACGGCGTAACTTGCGAGCACGAATATCCTAGACGCTGCTCACCACTGGTAGTCGACAAGCAGCATGGGCCGTTCCAGTGACAAATCGCTGAAGTCAGTCAGCACCAACGCAGCATCGATTGACAACGTGCTGTATGCTTCAATGGGATTCTCTGTTTTCTTTTTTATGTTATTCAGGGGTGACATTTTACTTGCTTGCCATTTCTTGCTCGATTATCCAGCACTCGCATCATCATCATCTTGTTGGTCTTCACTCCACGGCTCAAAGGATAACAGGGAACGGGCAACGCGACAGCCATCACAACTCCATGCAAGCATGACGGGAAAGCAGACAGCACGACACCAACACCATCTCACGAAGCGGAGGAGGCAGGAGTGGAGGCAGTCGACGGCGATACAGATGCAAGCACGGCGCCTCGACATCAAAACGCAACTTATGCAAAATGCAGATCAAGATACATCGGCAAAGCGCCACCAGACACGGACGTCAATGTGGTCCCACCAGCGCTGCAACGTCTCCAATCCCCCACTCCCTCGCTATCCTCTTGCCTGGATCACCTTCGTCGCCACATCTCACTTTTCGCCGATCCTGCCGCTTCTCTGCAGACAGGATACGCGCTATTCTACACCGCGTCGCGCTGCAGCAGTTCCCTGCGTCTACCACTGCTGGGCAGGAGCGATCTTCTCCGTGTTGATGTACAGCATGTCTTCAATCTTGAAGTAGCGCCCCCAGAAGTAGGCCTTGGAGCCTCCGACCGAGCCTTTCTGCCCCTGGGCAGCCACCAGTCGCTGCACCGGGAGATAGGCAGGCGAGTCCGGGTGCAGGAACGTCTTGCGCGTGCGCGCCTTGTTGTACACGAGCATGGGGTGGATGGTGCTGAGCGCTCCGTCGGCCTCCAAGGCTACCTGGATCTTGTAGATCTCTCCGAGCGAGCCCTTGGCCTCGCCCTCCTCGCTGGTCGTCATGCGGATCACCGCCTGGTACGGGAACTCCTGCAGCTTGGACGCGGGCTCGTCCAGCTTGACGGGTAGCCACACCATGTCGTCTGCAGCCTCCACAGCCTCGGGGTCGCCCTCACGCTGGGATTTGGAGTCTCCGCCCACCGTCATGAGCTTCACGGGCGTCTTGTCGTCCTCGTCCGAGGGCGAGTTCATGCCCAGCTTGTGCAGGTAGCGCTTGACGCGCTTAAACGGCACGCGCGCAAACTTTCCGCCGTGCGACAAGACCTGGTCATGCACGCGCTTGACGCCGAACTCCGGGTGCGCGAACTTGATGGCCTTAACGAGCGCCGTGAGCTCGTCGGCGTCCACGTCGTCGGGCCCGCGCGACGGAGACGGGGACGGAGATGTGCGCGGCGGCGAGTGCTTGGGCGTCTGTGGCGCCGAGCCGTTCTTCTTGGGACTCGCGCCAGCCATCGTTTTCTACTAGGTGTCGGCGGGGCAGCGGATTGAGGATTGGCGAGGGGGAACAGACTGAGTTGTGCGGAGCCAGCTGAGTCTATGCGGCCAAAAATTCCACTCAAAAAAAGGAAAGCACCGGACACTTTTTGGCGGAATGGGCACTTGTGCAAGTACTGAGGACATGTACTGTACCGTAGCAGGCATGGCGTGAAAATGCGATCGCAAGGACCTATAATAGGCGATGAGGGCTTTACCCGACTTCTACGGTAGTGTTGCTATGGGATTTCGGTGGTCAACAGGTCTTTTTGCGCCGCGTCAACTCACCGTGTACTCCATCACATCGTGCAACTGAGCCCTGGAGCGCCGCCATATCCTACGGCGGTCACATTGTGACATCGGAACCGTGGCCACCGCGGAAGGCGGCAAGTGATCCCGACCATCCAACCAAGGTATCCGCAGTAAAAGTTTTGCCTCCGTGCCCATTCCTTCAAAATGGGCACCTGATCTGCCCGCGTTGAAGTGAGCACACAGCGCTGGACGCCTCTCCGAACCTCCGTACATTGCGTCGTAAGCTCGCCTCGGCGAGAGCTTATTCTCGGCGCACAGTGACCTCATAGTCACCCACGAGGCGTCGGAGAGGCCCGGCTTGACAGGCCGCGCGGTTCAGTGTATCGCGCCACGTGAGACTGGAGAGGGTGGAAGATGGAGGAGCCGTTGGCTGGCGGAAAGCGCTCGGCGGTGGCGACGGACGAGCTACATGTAGGTAAGCAAATAAGTAAGCTCCGCTGCCGAAGGTTTGCAGACGCATGACGGCGGTGGCTCGACGGGCGAGAGGGACCACGTCACAGAGCAAACTGTCTTGGGGAACGGAAGGAGAGGGTTCTGTCGTGCAGAGACTGCCCTGCTGAACGCCAAAGAGCTTGCCATTACCGGTATACGAGCAACGTGTGCTGCTCTCTTGCAAAGCGGGCCACTGTTGCGGCGTGCGATCGTGAGCAGTCGATTGCGCTGGGCGTCGCCAAGAACTCGAAGCGGCTTAAGCGTTGCCTCGATGATTGTGCCGCGCGCCGATAGCGCTGGAAGAGAGGAAGGACTGCAGCTCGTCAAACACAGCGAAACAGCTGCATGTGCGGCGGCGACTGGCCGACTGGCTCGCCATGAATCATGGCATGATGGCTACCCCCGTGATCACAATTATTATACCAAGCGGAAATATCCAGTTTTATTGATATTGGCAGGTGCGCTCTGGCAGTGAATGTGACCACAGCGTATGCTTAATGAACGACATCAGATTACACAGGATTATGTGTTTCCATAGGGTCGTCGATCGTACAATCCCGTTTAAGTTCACCTGGCGTGCGGAGGCTCCCGTTTAAGTTCATCCGAACCCATACAACGCCCAAGTGGCGGCGAAGAAGACCCACCAGCCAGAGGCGAATCCGCGTAGAAAGACTGATTACTGCGGGAAGACGGCGGCGACAGGCACACCCGCACCTCCGCCATGCCCAAGAACAACTACGATGACGACGATGACGACGACCTGCTCATGGCGCTGCAGAGCATGGAGCCGTGCGGCAACTGCGGGGCGGAGGGCGCCAAGATCCCGTGTATGAGCGGCTGCGGAGAAGTGTTCTACTGCTCACGGGTGCGGCGGTAGAACGCCTGGTAGAACCGATGTCATGAGACTCACCTGTGCTCTACCTGTAGGAATGCAACATGCACCACGCGTCGGCGCATCGTCTGCGTTGTCGGAACTTGCGCTGCTCCAAGTTCAACGACTCGGAGTGTAGGTCCCCTGTTGGCCCATGGGTACTGTACGGAGGGGAGAAACTAACTTGTTCTTGTTGTAGCTGAGTCGGAGTCGGACGACTCGGATGAGTACGAGACGGACTCGAGCGCCGAGTATGAGACGGACTCGGACGAGGATGAGGAGGAAGAAGAGGAGGAGGAGGAGGCCAAACCTAAGAAGAAGAAGGGCAAGAAGAAAGGCAGGACCAAGTCCCGCCGGGTCAACAGCTCCCGCAGCGTCGAGTCTTCGGGCAGTACGCTCTCGGTAAGAAGTGGGGAGCTTTTGTAGCGGCTGGAAGTGTGTGGCTTGACTTAACTGTGGGTGTTGGGTTATTGGTGCTGCAGAGGAAGGTCAGTCTGGACGCCGACGTGGAGAAGCGCATCGAGGAGAAGATCATGCGCAGGCTCAAGAAGCAGGAGGAGGCGCGCATCGCACAGGCCATCGAAGCTCGCATGCGCGAGGAGAAGGCCAACTGGCGCGACGATGAGATGAACCGCATCATCATGGAAATGCGGGAGCGCTTCCAGTCGGAAATGTCCACAACGACGTTCTGGACCACGCTGGCCAAGAAGAACGGACTGGAACCGGACTCACAGGAGATGCAGACGCTGCAGAAGTCCATGGAGCACTCGTTCCTGGCCTCCAACCCGCAGTCTGAGGACAAGATGGCGGTGCCACTTTCTGCGTCGGAGGCTGCTGCTGCAGGAGTTGCGGCTGTTGACGGCACCCCTGTAGCCACCGTCAGCCGAACGCGCAGCGTATCGAAAGAGTCGTCGTGGAACAACGCATGCGCTGCTTTCGAATTGATGCGTGTCGTGGTGTGGAAGCACAGTTTCTTGCCGCGCCTGCATTTCCGTGCAGATGGCGCGACAAGCATCTGGAACACCATCACCGAGCTGGATGCCGACGAGTCGTTTGCTCACATTTGTGTGGGTGACAAGCTGCAATCGATTAACGGACGCGCCATTGACGACTCAGTGCGTACGGAAGATGACCTGAACGACGTATTTGCAGCATACGCGTCGCCAATTATCATGAAGTTCGAGGCGGGCGACCCATCTCCGGAAACGTGTAAGGTGCACGAGTACACAGTGACGTGGTCGAACGGCCCTCTTGGTGTGACGCTGAAGGACGACTGCGCGACGCAGAAGATCCCAATCGTTAACCGTCTCACCAAGAAGTCTGGGTCGGTGGCTGTGAAACAGAACATCGCTATTGGTGACGTGCTAGTGGCAATTAACAACATCGACACCATCCAGCTTGGCTGCTCGCTCTCCATGTCAATCCTGAAGAAGGTACAGCTGCCAGCGAAGCTTCGATTCCGTGGTGTGGGCGGAACAGCTCCGACAACCGTGTCAAATAACGAGAGTGCGCCCGAAGCGCCCCAGCGAAGCAGCATTACAGTTTCGCGCGCGCCGAGTGCTCGCAAACCCGATAATGGTAGTGTCTCCGTTGACGACCGTGCACCTTCAGTGATGAATTTCAGCATGAGCATGTCGCGACCGAGCAAGTACACGATTAACTGGGGCGAAGGACCTCTAGGTCTCACGATCATTCCCGGTCTGAACGATGGCGACCTCCCGGTGATCAAGAAGGTGACTGGTACGGGTAATTCCGTGGGCATCGACAAAGCGCAGGTGGGTGACTACTTGGAGAGCATGAATGGCATCGAGACAGCCACGATGCACTTTGAAAACGTGGTATCTTACCTAAAGACTGCACCAAAGCCAGTGTTGCTGCGCTTCCGCGCATCCATCGAAGACGACGGAGCAAGTGGAACCGCGACCCGTAATAACGACACAGCTCTTTCCACTAGAAGCGACACCAGTAACCCATCTTCGAGTTATGACCATGCTCCAGTGCACATGAGTCCACCAGCGCCGTCGCCAATCCTTGCTCCTGCTCCGAGCAACCATGCCACCGAAATTATACGGCAAGTGTCGCGTGAGGCACCAAGTGATCTTTACAAAGTAGTGTGGGGATCTGGACCTCTGGGTCTCACGATCGATGCTAATCTCCACACGGCAGGCGCATTTATTAAGCGTATTGCTTCTCAAGGCGCAGCGGCTCACCTCTCACAGGATTGCATCGGAGACGACGTGACCCACATCAATGACATGGACGTGTCGGGTGTTCAATTCCAGGATATCGTGGCCCATCTCAAGAATGTGCCACGTCCGGTGACCCTGTTTTTCAGGCGCAAGGCTGCCCACCATGACCGCCAGGGCTCGTACTCGTCAAACTCTGGAGGAAATTCGCCTATTCAGTACGACGTTCCCGCTCCAAGCCACAGCCGAAAAGCTGCAGCAGCTGCAGCAGGCGAAGACAGCGGTGTCCAGTTCTACAATGTTGTGTGGCAAGATGGCACCCCTCTGGGTCTTTCGTTGCGTGGCGCTGACAACTTGTGTGAATACCCTTACATCACGCGTGTGACGGGTACTGGCAGTGCGGCTCATTTGCCACAGTCTGTGATGAATGACTGTCTGATCTCTGTCGATGGACGCAGCGTACACATTCGCGACAAGTCTTTCGAGGAGGTTATGACATTACTCAAGGTGATGCAGAAACCACTTACGCTGAAGTTCCAGGTGCGAAATGTGGGTGGTGGTGACCAGCCTCAGCCTCGCCACGCTCCACCGCCGGCACCGGTACCAGCTCCAGCGCCGCAGTATCAGCAGCGAGCACCAGCGCCGTCGCCCCCGCCCCCGCAACTGCAGCCGCAGCCGCAGCAACCTCAGCAGCGGAAGGCGGTAAAGACGCAAGAGTCGTACACATGGCGGCAGAACCGGGCTCCGCCTCCGCCGGCACCTGCTCCCCAACCCGTGTCGCAATCGTATAACTCAAGCTCGTCGCTCCCCGGTGCAAACGGTATGATGTACGGGCAGAATAGTAATAATCTTAGTAGGAGCGTCGCGACTACCGGCAGCGATCGTGGTCTCGGCGGAGTGGCTCCGGGCAATGAGGACAAGTTCAGCAGCATCCAGGCACCCTTCCTCGTGCAGAACAAACTCTCGACCGGTCGCCGCCAAAAGATGCTGAAGGGGCTTAAGAAGTAGAAGAGGACACGCCATACCGAGATTTCCGATTCTTCCAGCCCACGCGACGTGCAAGGTGTTGACAACGACGTGATGGAAGACTGAAGATCGGACGGGTGAGGCGCGGAGAGGAAGGAGGACAAGAATCTTACAGGGAAGACTGAAGACATCAGCACGACAAACATGATACAGAGAAAAAAAACAGCCGAGAGAACCGAGATGGCGAGCAAGAACCACAGCGCAGCATTTTTAAAGCACCCATCGTCCTACTAGGCCCAGCAAAAGACGGCGGTGAATGCAAACTGGTTGTCAGCCTCAAAGGTATATGGGTGAAAGTGAGTAACATTGCATACTGCCTTTGCATTAGTGTTTTGTGTGAATGCCTCCCAAGTCAAGTCAATTGCGAGACAAACTTTTCTGTCGCGATTGAGCACCCATGTGCTGGTCAAAATGGCCGGGATAGCCTGGGGAAATACTGGTGCCATTTCAGCTCCAGAACGGAAGGCACGACGCTGCACAGGAACAATTGGATATCACTTAGTAAAGTGCGACACTGAGGAAAGATCAGGCGGAGCCTACCCATATCGTCTGCGCAATTGTGTCTGCAGGTCTGACGCGAACTGGTGCCGTACAAGATGAACGAACACCAAGGTGAGTTAGCCATTAACTGAGGTGGAATAACACGGTGGAGACGGACGGCGCACCCTTTGTGTTGCTGTGGTATGTTTTGTTAGCTCTTGCTCAAGCTGGTGCTTCACCTGACCACAGAACCAAGACGAGGCCGATACGGTGTGAGCAGCAAATACTTTCCCAGCCTGGTTGAAACTAATGTACGTACGTGCTCCAGAGTCGTTCGGTGCTCTTGGGTCTCGGCGAGTTGTTCCTGCAGGTGGGCTGCTTGACCCCGTGCCAGTTCAAGCTGGATTTGAAGTGCCTGCTTGTCAGCTTCGTTCTGTTGGTTGCATGCTTCGAGTTGCGCGATCTTCGCCGCGCTTTCTCGAGCTGCATCCGAGAAAATCGCTTGCGAGAGCGCTGCCTCGGACCCAACCAGTTGCCGCTCATAGCGCGCACAGATTGCTTCAAGTTGCTGAACTCGCAGACGACCTACAATGGCGAGCGCCTGCGTCTCTATAGTCGATCCAGGGGCTGATGAGCTAGAGGACACCCTTGGAGTTGGCGAGGAAGCTTGCTGCAAGTCCTGCAAAGTTTGCTCTTCTGCAGTGACAGCTACTGGTTCTTCTTGATCGTTACTTTCGTCAGCGTTGTCGGCTTGAAGTTGTTCCTCTCGCATGCAGAGCGCGGTGAGTTCTTCGATCAGCCCAAGAAACTGCTGCTGAGCGTCCACAACCTGGCGGCGATATCGCTCAAGCTCAGCAAAGACGCGATCTTGCACGCATTGTGCTCGTGCTTGTTCGCACTGGAGTCGGCGGACGCGTTGTTCACTGTCTCCAACGTGAGAGCTCAATTGTACCAAGTGCTCGAGGACTTGGGATTTTTTGAGCAGCTTGAAGTAAGTGTCTGAGCTCATTGTCGAGACATGCGGACCCGAAGCAACAGAAGTTGTTGCCGACTTTGTGGTAATTGGATCTGCTGCTCTTGAAGTCACGACATCGGAAGCCATGGGTGAAGTACAGTCAGGGTCTGAGCAGTATTTGTAGCTGCGGGATCGAGCTGATGCAGTTGGCGTGAGGGTTTTCTGCTTGTTGTCGTTCTGGGTTGTTACTGGAGCTGGAGGTGCAGTGGATGCAGCGGATGACGAGGATGGAGAGATCACACATGTTGACGATGTGGAGAGTGTGCGAGGTTTCAATCTACTGGGGTCGATGGTGGAGTGCGGGAATACAGCAGCATTGATGTGTTTGACTTTGGCTTGCTGCGATAGGTTGGTGACAATTGTAAGCGGTGGGCGACTTGCTCGTGCGTGCGCCTCCATCTGCAACTCGATCTCGTTGCTAAAGTGGTTCGATGCCATCTATCCCGAGAGCGCAAGACGCGAATGCGTTGGATCATCTGATAAAAATACTGCAAGCTCTTCCTGAGCAAGTTCTTGATTGCTGCATGGTATTTATGCTTCAAGCTAACCCCGTCAGGTTCCCTTCTCTTCACTTGTGCTGCGTCTTCGTCTTCTTCGCGGGAGTGCCGTTGCTGTTGCCGCTCTCAACTGGACGAGTCGTCCTAGCTTTCTTGAGTCCAGGTTTAGCGAGTATCTTTTCTTCCTTCGGTGCGGTTGCGTCTTCCTCTCCAGGCTCCTTCTTCGCTTTGGCGGCAAGGCGACTAACCTTGAGCATGTAGGCATCCATGCGGAACTTGCGTTTGAGACCAGCCTCGTTCATATAGCGCACTTTGCCAAAGATCGGGCGCTCCTTCCAACCTTGGTCGTGCTTTCCAAACGTCCAGGCAACACCAGTGTACGAGTTTGAGTCAGGTGCGTCCAAGGCATACTTGTTGTTGAGGACCAACGCAGCGTCGAAACCTTCCTCAGGAGTGCTTGTCCACTCGAGCAGCTTCTTGCCCCAGTACATGCGCATGTAGCCGTGCATCTTGCCAGTGACCACGAGCTCCCGCTGTGCTGCGTTCCAATACCTGTCTCCGGTTTGCGCAGACTCTAGTTTTTCGCGAGAGTACAGTACATTGCGCTTGTCCTCAGCGTGCTCTTGCAAAGTGATCTGCGCGTAGCTCGGAAGGCAGCGCATGGAGTCGTAGTTGTCCTGGTTGAAGACCACCAAGTTCACGGAAAGCTCGCGGCGCACGATGAGTTCCTCGAGGAACGACGCCAATCCCTCCTTAGCTCGTGTCACGCCCTTCAGCTTGTGTGCAGCCAGCACTACACGCACGACGCAGATATGCCCGTAGCGTAGATAAAGACTCAAATCACTACCCGCATCCAGACTTGGCTCGTTGCGCTCGGTAGCATAGCTTGCAAGTCTATCCGGAGTGAGAAACTTCTTGGCGCAGGCCGAAGCCGCCGCCTCACCGCCTCGGAAGAGCCAACTCACACCCTTGACACTGCGATCGACATCCAGTAGCCCCAGTGTTCTAGCAACGGCATCCTCGCTCGTCACGTCCAGCGAATTTAACTGCGTCGGACTGTCGAGGACTGCGAGCAGAGACTTTCCTTCCGTTTGGTACGCCTTCTCCAAGCTCACACTTTCCAACGGAGCGACGTAGCGCTCCAAGTGTTTCGTGATCCTTGGACGGATCGTTCGAGCTGCGTACTCCTCCTTGTCCGTAGCAACAGCTGAAGGCACCACAACATCGCCCTCGACCTGAACAATACCAAAACCATCATCTTTGTCTTCAACCGAAGACACCAACTGGTCCAGCGCCGAGCGCCACGGACGCAAGTACGGCCGGTCCGTCACGACCAGAGCCGCTTTGCGCGCACAGAACTCGAGCAGTTCATTGCGCGTGGGCTGTTCACTTGCTTGATGGTGGTGGTGGAACACGTCAAGGCTAAGCCCCCGACCAGCAAGGCGCTGGTGCACGTCGGCCAGACCTTGCAGCGCAAAGAGCGCGTGCCGCTCCGTTGCGAAGCCGTGGGCGTTGGCATCTTGTAGCGCCTCAGCCTTCCACTCGTCGTTTTCGTCCGGCTGCAATGGTGGCGCCACCGAGCGGTCCGGGAAGAGGTAAACCACGTGCAGAGGCAGTTGAAACGCGTTGGCCGCAGCCACCGCGTACTCGAGCGCGTAGTTGTGCTTGGTGCGCACAGACGTCTGCATCCAGTAGAGCAGGTAGCCGCCGTCGGGCTGCGACTTGGCGCCTTCGTACAGCCATTGGATACGCTCGCGATGCAGGCCGCTGGGCAGCTGGAGCTTCTCGAGGGCGCGACGCACGCTGACCATCTTCGCGAGAGCTTGAGCTGGTCCGAGTTGGAATGACGCACTGCCGAACACGATCGTCGGACTTGTGCTATTGCAACGAAACGGGCAACTTGCAAGGCGCTGGCAATGGTAGAGCGTCGTTATTATTCACAGGAGGTCTCCTCATCTTAATCTAATGTCAATACACGCAACGAGGTCGCAGGAGATCGATGGAGTAGAAGTCTTGGCATCGGGGGCCTTGGCGTTGAGCTGTAGCTTGTGGCTTGGCTGCCAGGCAACGCTTGGGGGCTTCTGCTTCTTCTCTCCTTATACTTGATGTCGACTGGGCTAGCTTTTACCGCGCCATGTCCTGCAGCTGTCGGCCGATCAAGTAGCGCTCATTGCGGATCGACTCACTCAGATTCGAGAGCCACCGGCTCACGTGAGAGTGCGACCGAAGGAGCACGAAGACCGTGCCGACCCAGAACGCGCACATGGCGAAGGCAGTCTTCTCGAAGTTCGCTTTCTCGGACGAAAAAACCAGCAAGACCATCGAGGAGAGCAGCCACGGCACCACGTACATTCCAAAGAGGAATGCCGCGATCGGCTGCAGCACGTTCTCCTGGAAAAATGCCACGTCAAAACACTTCTCGCGAATGTTGTCCCGACGAAGCCGAACAGCCTCGTTCTCGTGCACTGTCACGTTGAAAAGGACCTGGCGATACGCCTTGCGGAAACACGCAATGAAGCCCAGGGGCTCTCCAACAGCAACACCAGCTACCTGAAGCGGTTGCTCCTCCTCCTCCTCTTCCAACTCGTCCTCATTCAAATCGTCCTCAAACAGCTCGTCATCGTCTTCAACATCCAAGAAACCATCCTCGTCAGCCTCCAGTTCGTCCAGGGCTGCCTGGCGTTGGTTGCGACGTCTGTGGTTGCGCTTCGTTCGGAAGCAGCAAATCAGCCACGCAAACAGATTAAATACCAAGTAGCCCATCAGGAAGCTCTCCAAGGCAGTGGCCTTCGCACTCGAAACACACGATGACATGACTTGTCCAAGCAGGAACGGGCACACAAACGCCCACCCCACGACACAGACTACAGCGTTTCCTGGGGTTATGTTGCGGACGCAGTACCCGCGCTGAACCAGAGTCAGATCTACACGGTCTTCCGGAACCATCAGGACATTTAGAGCGTGAATACCGTTTACCAAGTACCAGACAATCTGGACGCCGGCTGCCATCACGAGCGGGTCATGGTTAATACCAGACACGCGCTCGAACGGGCCCATGCAAACCCGGCCAATATACAGGGAGCCAAAACACAACGCTCCGATCATCACGATGCACACCGCCCAGGTGAACACTGCTAATCCTGCAAGTCGAACCAGGAGATGAGATGGGGTCTCTCTCGGAAGCAACGGGTACTCAACAGGTTGCGGATCATCCAAACCATCCTCGGGCCACGGAAGATAGCGGTGGCCATCCACACGCAGCTCATCAGGAGGTAGTTGTGCACGAGGGTGAAAGTGGAGAGGAGGTGGTGGAAGCACCACTACCTTGGACTTTCGTTGGCCATTCACAACAGTGACCAACTCCGTTTGTGGAAGCAGGTACTCTGTCAAACCCAACCACTCGCTGGCAAACACGATCCCGAGATGTTGAAACTTCCCGATGTCATTCTTCGCGTGCTCCAACACACTCAGAACAACAAGGTGGACCACAAGCAACTCCAGCGGCACTTGAATCTCTGGGCTGAAGTGCTGGAAGTGCAGTGTCAGCGGGAAGAACGACGGTGCGATACCAGTAGCAAAGCGCACAGGCGCATGCACAACCACCAGAAGCAGTGCTGCGTAGATCGCAAGCGACAGAATCATACGACGTGCGTGCTTCATGCATTTTTCGCTCAACAGCGTACGCAGCAAGTCTGGGTGGTCTTCCTGAGGTCGAATAACCTTGGCCAGAATATCCGGGTGGGCCACTTCCCGCATTTGCAAGACGGATACCGTCACGAAAAGCATAAACGTAATGCCCAGCACCCAGTGCACCATCAGCGCGCAAATCATGTTTTGCATGCAGAACGCGATTCGATCTTGAGCAGTCACCATAAACAAGTGCAGCGTCGCGAAGTCGATGCCAAACCCCAAGATGATAGGCAGAATCACCATCTTCAGTAGCAGTAGCGTCGATACCTTTACGATTGCCGTTAGGCAACGCAGAGCCCACAGCAGACCATCCATGAGAGGGCGGTGGATATACGAAGACGCGGTCCGCACCATAAACCTCCAGAGCACGATAGTCATGCAAATGGACAAGTAGCCCATGGTGCATGTGCACAGGTCCACCAACTGCAAACAGTCGCCATTTTGCTTTGCTGTCTCGACCGACTGCAACATTGCCTTCACAAGGAAAGCACCAAGTGACAGTTCCTGGTCAGCAGCCGATTCGAACGCGAGCAACGAAGTGAAACCCGTCGAGATAACCGGTAACGACGCAACAATTCGCGCTCCAGCGGACAGGAGCGTGCTTCCAAGAGTGTACGGGATGAACGCGAACAGTCCAAGGTAGGCGCCATTGAATGCCAGAAGCCACGAAACGTTACGAAAGAGCACCACAAAATCCCCACGTAGGCCAAGCAGTTCGTCCATCGCGATGTTAATCTCCATGTGCTCGAAGTCATCTTCCCACTCGCGCTGGTTCATGTTGGGCGGTGGCGGCTCCATGCGGTTGCGCACGATTCTCGGTGCTGCTCCAGCATTATTCCGTCCACGCTCCTCGTCCACGTTGTCCTGGGCATCTCGCAGCGGCCGGCGTTGACGAAGTTCGTGCTGCGGCTCCGGTACCGGATCCGCATCCTCCACAGGAGGCGCAAACCCAAACTCCTGGTGCTGCATGAAGGCGTCAGCGAACGGCTCATCGCGGTTCGGCACCTGGTCAACCCAATCCTCTTCATCCGACGAATCGTCGTCCGACTCGGCGTTGTCGTCCAGGTTACCAAGTCTCCTAGGACCTTCCAAGATCGGCTGCAATCTCGGCTCCGCATCCGCTTGGTCGTTCTCATCCAAGTGGTTGCCTTCTTCAAACTGTGCACGACGCACAGGCTGCGGTACTTCATGGCGATGGTGGTGGTGATGATGGTGATGCTGGAGCGGCACGTCGGCCGCCATCTCCTCCTCGATGTGGTCCAAGTGGAACCGCAAGAAGTCGGCGAAGGACATGAGCGCCAAGAAGGAGAAGACAATGCACACGATCAAGACGACGCCCGAGAAGATGTCGGCCACAATATGCGGCGCGTCGAAGCGCTCCGAGAAGTTGACGTTCACCATGGCGGACGCGCGTAGCAGCCACATGCGGTAGAGCCAGCTGGTGCACCACGGGGCCACCGCCAGCCACAGCACGAGCACGAGCGCGGCCCTTAGCGCGAACGGCAGCCACTTGAGCAGCACCACGCGCAACCCCGTGCCCAGCAGCTCCGACCACGGCAGCACGTCGGGCGCGGCGTCGTCGTACAGGGGAGTGAACGCGAACTCGTGGCCGCACAGCTCGCAGAAGCTCTTGCCCGAGTGGGTCAGCCACTGCTCCAGGCAGTCCGAGTGCGTGAAGCGGATGCTGCCGCTACACTTGCAGGGCGCGAACAGGCGCCGGTCCGTCTCAGCCTCGCCGCGGCACACGCGACACTCGGCCTCGTCCTCGTCATCCAAGTGCGTAGGCGGCGAGGGGGGCGCGGCAAACAGCGCGGCATCCTGCGCCACGTGCATAGGCCGCGGGTCCACCATGGATCGTGTCCGGAGAGAGGAGGGAGGCGCCGGTAGACGGACTCGAGCGAGGCTTCGAGCTGCTAGCTGTGAGCTTCTTGGCTACCGTACAGGGAGCGGAAACGACGGGATGGGCGACAGGGCGTGGAAAAAGGGTGTCGCATACAAAAAAACACAAAAAGGAGTCGAGTACACCGACGGACAGAATGCAACAGCCGACAAAACTAACAGCCAGTCACGTAAAACGGGCAAGCACAATAAAAGATGATGTGCATACCTATTTTATTAACCAATCAAATCACTCAAAATCTTGGTTTTTAGCAAATCGAATTCGTCCATAGAGCCCTCTTCTGCTGGTAGATAACTTAGAGTGCCATGTATCTGGCGGCAATTGTTTCGGAGGAGCTTATGACAGTGCTCTGGTCATTGCCATAAAACTCTACCTCCGTATGCCAGCCATTAGATGTAGGCATCATGGGGCCTTTGAAGGCGAAGCTGAAGGCTTTGTGGTGATGCAAATCTTGAAAACAAAAAGGCTTTCGCCAGTCCGTTCCAGATCTATTGTCCACTTTACGAGATTGCGCTCGCGATTCGTCAAAACTAACTCTAAAGCAGTGTGATTGGCAGTAATTGAACCTCCTCGATACCGCGGTTCGAATGGTGTGCCGAGCTTACAATAACTCGAGCCATGACA
>AWVV02008832.1:0-14029 GCA_000500205.2 Phytophthora lateralis | reverse complement strand
CTCCGGGTCGTTGTAGTACCCTTTCATGGTTGACGGCGTCTTAAAAAGAAGTTCTCCAGTCTTGTTCGCGGGCAAGTCTTCGTCCGTCTCCAAGTCCTTGACTTTCATGGCGACATTAGGCAGTAGGAGCCCTGTCGAGCCTTCTCGGGTGTGAGTGGCGATACACCACCAGCAAACTCCGTCATCCCGTAGCCTTGAAGCACTAGGGCACCCATACGCTTGGTCACAGCCCGTTCAACTTTCTTTCCCAACGGAGCTCCTGCACTCCAAATGGTCTTGACACTTGACAAGTCGAACTTGTCAACGATCGGATGCTTCGCCAGGAAGAGAACGAGCGGTGGAACGAGGGTCAAATGCTCCAAGCGGTATTTCTGCACCGCTCCCAAGAAAGTCTCAGGCTCGAAGCGCGGAAGCACGACCATCCCGATTCCTTTGAAGATCGTCGCGTGAAACATCACCGAAGTCAGAATGTGGAAGAATGGCAACACGCCCAGGTCGTAAGGCATGCCCTTTTCAACCGCGGAGAGTTGCGCTGATATGGCGAGCATCGCGTACCCGGTGAGCTCTACTCCCTTGGGGCGGCCAGTGGTTCCACTTGAAAAGGGCAGCGTGACGACATCCATCGGGTCGATAGGTGGCAGGTTCAAAGGTAGATCCTCCGCAATCAAGCTCCTGTTGTCGTGAAAGCATAATACAGTTAACGCTAGAAGGAAATTATCACGTGTCTCCTTCAGTGTGTGAACCTTACTCGGGTTTCTTTGCTGCGAAGGAACCTTCGCCTTGCCCAAAGATGAACACGCGTTGCGACTTGATGCCTCCAAGTTGAGCCGCTTCGACAGCTGCCGGTGCCAGCATCTTGTGACTAATAACTGCAGTAGCCTAGTCATCGACCACGTTAGACGCCAATCGCATAGAATTCCAGGCTCTTTTCAACGCACCTTGGCAATCTTGATCTGCTGAACGAGCTCCTTGCCATTGAACATCGGCGGTGAAGATGAGCAGATTGCACCCAGTCAGTTAAGGGCGAGAAAAACTACAGGGTACTCGATGCAGTTAAACGAATGCAAGATAACGATCTGCAAGTGGCATTCATGATAGCAAGGGCAGAGAATTAGACACTACTACACCTCACACATACCAAGAAGCATAGCCCAACGTACGTCTCCCTTTATGACGCCGCGTGCTGATAAGCCCGCACAAAGCGCTTCCGCCTTCTTGAGCGTCTCCGCGTACGTCAACACTCTGTCCGTGATTCCACACACGAACGCTGGTTTGTCGCCGCGTTCACGCGCGTGAAGCTCCAGCATATTCCAAATGGTCTTTCCTTCCGGGATTGGTACAGCCGGGTGTGGCGACGTGAAGATCATGAAGCAGACGGTTGGGTTGGCAGTGGCCTGGAGGGAAGCGAGGAAATCTGAAGTGGCGACCGCAAAGTGGACAGGGCTGAAGATCACTTTACCACCGCAGCACGATTGGACGTAATGCCAAATCCTGGGTTCATGCGCATTTCCCCCCACAACGCCGCGATCAGCGTCATCGCCACCGCCGAAACTTGCTAAACCAGGTTGTAAACTACCGAAAGTCACCGTCAGGATGCGTGTTTAACAAGTTTGGTTACAGCTTTGCTCGTTGCAGCTCCACATTCTTGTCCTGGATAAGTTGCAGTTTGCGCCGTAGAATTTTCCCTGACAAGCTCTTGGGGATGACGTCGGTGAATTCGACTGCACGAACGCGTTTGTAGTACGTCACCTTGGATGCCACGTAAGTCTCCAATGCTTCGCCAGTCAACTTCTCTCCTTTGAGAACAACGAAAGCCTTGGGGACCTCTTCGCCCGCCTTCAAATCGCGTCCTCGCACACAACACGAATCAACGACAAGTGGATGAGAGTTCACTACGTCTTCGACTTCAGCAGGAGCC
Source organism: Phytophthora lateralis (assembly GCA_000500205.2). Classification (NCBI taxonomy): domain Eukaryota; phylum Oomycota; class Peronosporomycetes; order Peronosporales; family Peronosporaceae; genus Phytophthora; species Phytophthora lateralis. The sequence goes on along the minus strand of AWVV02008832.1, from coordinate 12,111 downwards.
ACTTGGTGGCCCTTGTACTTGATGAGTTCCTTCAGTCGGTCCACAATGAAAATATACCCGTCGTCATCAATGTAACCCAGATCTCCTGTGCGAAGGAATCCGTCCTCGGTGAATGCTGCACGAGTTGCCTCGAGGTTATTGTAGTACCCTTTTATGAGCGTTGGGGTACGGAAGAGCAGCTCTCCAGTCTTGTTTGCTGGTAAGTCTTCGCCCGTCTCGAGATCCCTCACTCTCAGCTCCGTGTTGGGATGCAACGTGCCTAAAGAACCATCGCGAACGATAGTCGGGTACGCTCGGCAGCCACATCCCACGAACTCGGTCATGCCATAGCCTTGCAGCACTTGGATTCCTAGGCGCTGCATGACGGCGCGCTCCACCTCTTGCCTATTGGAGCTCCACCAGATTTGACGTGCTTCACATGAGAGAGGTCGTACTTGTCCACGATGGGATCTTTGGCCAGGAGCGTGACGAGTGGCGGGGCGAGGTTGATCATGTCCAACTTGTATTTCTCCACGGTGCGCAGGAAAGTGTCCGCTTTGAAACCGGGCAGAACGATCATTTCTTTTCCAAGGTAGAGCGTCACGTGGAAGTTCATGGTCATCATGATGTGGAAAAACGGCAGCATGCCCAGCACAGGTTGCGTCCTGCTCTCCCTGTACGCTGGGATCATCCCAGACGCGTATATCGCTCGAGCGGTCAGCTCAACTCCCTTCGGACGGCCAGTCGTGCCACTTGAAAACGGGAGCGTCACGAGCTGGTTCGTGTCGGTGCGCAGGATATTCGGGAACGGCAAGTCGAGTGCAATGAGGCCCCTGTACGAAGCAGAAGCAAAGAATTGGGATCACTTTGTGCTAGTCATCAAACCTGACATGGACGTACTCAATCGATTGTAACCCACCCGAAGGTACATCCGCTTCTCCGAGTGTGTACACCTGAGAGAGCGGAATGCCACGCAGTCCAGCAGCTTCCACCGCCACTTTGACAAAATTATTGTGCGAGATGATCGCAACCGCCTGCAACAGCAAAGCAACAGAGGTCAGAACGGTTCCAAAGCGAAGCTGAGTGACTTGGACAGACCTGAGAGATTGTAATCTGGTTAGCAAGCTCCTTGCCGTTAAACAGCGGTGACGGCGGCGAGCAAATAGCCCCGAGACGGTTGAGCGCCAGGAACACGACCACGTACTCGAGGCAGTTGAACGAGTGCAGGATCGCAACCTAGTACACCTCCAAATCAGCACAAGAACCGCTGCAAAACTCTACTTCCAACAGCACGTACGTCGCCCTTCTTGAGGCGATTGGCAGCGAGGCCTGCACACACTTGCTGAGCTTGACGCAGCAGCTCTGCGAACGTGAGCGTCCTGTCCGTGAGTCCGCAGATGAATGCTGGCTGGTCTCCGATAGTCGCTGCGTGCTCTTCCACCACTTTCCAGATGGACGCGTCGTCTGGAATCGGGAGCGTCGGGCATTTCGACCTGAAGATCATCGGGCAACACGAAGCGGAGACCGTGGCGTTTGTCGCGAAGAATCGGACTGATGCCGAGCCCATGAACCAACTGGCCCTTTTCATCACCAGCCACCCGACATGCACGCACTTTTTGCATTAGCAAGCAACAGCGTCAACGCCAAAGGAACAATTCATTATGCACCGTAACGCAGGGGTCAGGACTTTCATCGAACTCACAGGCGACTTCGAGTCGATCGAGCGGTCTCCACCTTCTTGTCCTGTCGGACCTGCAGTTCGCGGCGGAGAATTTTACCCGACAAATTCTTGGGGATGCCGTCAACGAATTCCACTTCGCGCACTCGCTTGAAACCTGCCACTTTGGTGGCAACGTATTCCATCAACTCTTCAGCTGTGAGCGGCTCCCCATCGTTGGGTTTGAGCACTACGAACGCTTTGGGGATCTCCTCGCCACTGGACAAGTCGAGGCCACGCACGCAGCACGAATCCGCCACCTTTGGGTGCAAGTTCACCACGTCTTCGATCTCGGCCGGCGCCACTTGATGGCCCTTGTACTTGATGAGCTCTTTGAGGCGATCGACGATGAACACATAGCCGTCTTGGTCAATATACCCGACGTCACCCGTACAGATGAAGCCGTCGTTCGTGAAGGTGTCGCGACTAGCCTCAGGGTTGCAGGAGTAGCCCTTCATCGCTGCCGGCGAACGGATCAGCAGCTCACCACGTTGGTTCGCAGTCAAGTCGACGCCAGTTTCGAGGCATCTCACTCGAAGTTCCGTGTTGGGGAGCAGCTTGCCCGACGCACGATTGCGATAGTCAGTAGGAGACGAATGAGTAGCTCCACCCGCGAGTTCCGTCATCCCGTAGCTCTGCAGGACCGGAATACCCAGGCGTTTATGAATGGTGTGGACGAGTTCGTCACCCAACGGGGCAGCTCCTGATGCCAATTGGCTCAGTGAAGAGAGGTCGTACTTGTCCACGACTGGGTGCTGCGCGAGGAACTGGACGATCGGTGGCACGATGTACACGACGCTGAGTTTGTACCTTTCGATGACGCGCAGGAAGCTGCCGGGCTCGAACCGAGGCAACACGACCATCGCGATCCCCTTGAAGAGCGTCACGTGGAAGATCATTGTCGCCGCAATGTGGAAGAACGGCAACACCGTGAGGATGTAGGCTGCATCCACCTGCATACTCGACACACGAGCTCCACACGCGTACATTGCACGAGCGGTGAGCTCGACGCCCTTGGGGCGACCGGTTGTCCCGCTTGAAAACGGTAGCAGGACAACGTCGTGAGGGTCGATCTTGGGTAGGTTCGGGAGCGGCAGGCTCAGCTCCATGAGGGCTCTGCATAAAGTAAACAGGTTAACGCTAGAGCGATGGATGAAAACGAGTTTGAAACGTACTCGATCGTTTGAAGTCCAGCGACGCCTTTGGGGTGGCCGAGTGTGAACACCTTGGTGACTGGGATGCCAGAACGAGCCGCGGCTTGGACAGCCACGTGGGCGAATGCCACGTGCGAGATCACTGCAGAGGCCTAGGGAAAGTTAGTGTTAGGTATTGGGACAAGAGCCATGGTACGCCGCCACCTTTGAAGATCGGATTTGGTCTGTGAGTTCCTTGTCGTTGAACAGCGGAGAAGACGGCGAGCAGACGGCGCCCAAGCGATTTAACGCGAGGAACACGATGGGGTACTCCAAGCAGTTGAACGAGTGCAGGACGACGACCTATTAATCATAGCGATGTGAGCTGGTGGACTGTACTCTTATTGGGGGGTACGCACATCACCCTTGTGGATGCCGCTGGCAGCGAGACCAGCACAGACGAACTGAGCCAACTTGAACGTTTCTGCGAAAGTGAGCGTTCTCTCGGACATGCCGCAGATAAGTGCCGGTTTGTCCCCATTTTCGCGAGCGTGGTGCTCCAACTTGTTCCAGATAGCAGCGTCGTGAGGGATCGGGACGTCGGGGTACGGCGACTTGAAGACGATGGCCATGGTAGACGAATGCCCTTTGGTTTGCAGGAGGTGAGTTGAAAAGTGAGGACTGCAGTCATGTAGTTAGATAAAGTGCTCGTGCTGCAAGAGGGAACTCGGAAATTGGACTGGTATTGCACTACGTCATCTCGGGTAGTTTAACATTAGAATGTTATCGTCATGATATACGAACAACTCGTTACCATACTCATTAGGTTGTTTACTTCGCAGCACTTACAGACGACTTTGCGTGGCCTTGATCTTGTCGTTCTGGCGGATTTGCAGGACCCGACGGAGGATTTTACCCGACAGACTCTTGGGGATCTCGTCAGTGAACTCCACCTCCCGCACGCGTTTGTAGCCCGTCACTTTACCGGCCACGTAGTCCATCAGCTCCTGCTGCGTCAATGACTCGCCCTCCTTGAGCACCACAAAGGCCTTGGGGATCTCTTCCCCCGTCGCAGGGTCGAAGCCTCGCACGCAGCCAGAGTCGGCCACCTTCGGGTGGGAGTTCACCACGTCCTCAACCTCAGCAGGCGCCACTTGATGTCCCTTGTACTTGATGAGCTCCTTGAGACGGTCGACGATGAAGATGTAGCCATCCTCATCGATGTACCCGACATCACCAGTACGCACAAAACCGTCTTCCATGAAGGTTACGCGGTTAGCTTCTGGGTTCTTGTAGTACCCCTTCATCAGAGCGGGGGTACGGAACAAGAGCTCTCCCGTCTGATTCACTCCCAATTCTTCGTCCGTCTCCAGGTCTTTCACCTTTAGCTCCGTATTCGGGTGCAACGTACCAGAAGCTCCGTCGCGGTATGTTGTCGGGTACGAGCTGGTAGCACAGCCAGCAAACTCCGTCATGCCGTACCCTTGCAGCACTTGAACCCCCAATCGATCCAAGACTGCGTGCTCCACTTCCTTACCCAAAGGAGCTCCCCCTGATCCCACGTGCTTGACGTGGGAGAGGTCGTACTTGTCCACGATCGGGTGCTTCGCAAGGAACGTGACAAGTGGCGGGGCCAGATTCAGTTTGGGCATTTTATACTTGACCACAGTTTGGAGGAAAACCTCCGGGTCGAACCCGGGCAAGACGACCATAGTGACGCCCTTGTAGATGGTCACGTGGAAGATCATGGTCGCCATAATGTGGAAGAACGGCAGCATGCCAAGCACAAATTCCAGATCCGTTTCGCGAGAAGCTGGCAGGAGGCCACACGCGTACATTGCACGAGCGGTCAGCTCCACTCCTTTTGGTCGGCCAGTAGTGCCACTGGAGAACGGGAGCGTCACGATCTGGTTCGTATCAATGGGCGGGATGGTGGGGAACGGCAGGTTCAATGCAATCATGTCCCTGAACAAACAGCAAAAAAGTCAGTTTTGTGACCTGACGGTGCCAGTTTGTGGGACGTACTCGATGGTTCTCAGCTTAGAAATGCCCTCCGCCTGGCCCAGCGTGTACACACGCGAGATCGGCAGACGACGGAGGCCAGCAGCCTCCACCGCCACCTTGGCGAACTTCTTGTGCGAAATCACAGCAACCGCCTGCACCAATGACACCAAAACTTCGTGAGAACTTTGAATTGGAAGCTGCCAATTGCAACGCACACGCACCTCTGCAATTTCAATCTGATCCGCCAGTTCCTTGCCGTTGAACAGCGGTGAGGACGGGGAGATGATCGCTCCAAGGCGGTTCAACGCCAGGAACACCACCACGTACTCGAGGCAGTTGAACGAGTGCAAAATCACAACCTGCAACACAATCCCAAGTGTCAGCGCAGTGCAAATGTCAACATGCTGCTGTTGCACGCACGTCGCCCTTCTGGAGTCCGTCGGCAGCGAGGCCGGCGCACACTCTCTTGGCCTGGTCCAGAAGCTGCGCGAACGTTAGGAACTTCTCGGTGATGCCGCAGATGAAGGCCTTCTTGTCACCCATTTCTCGCGCATGCTGCTCGACCATTTTCCAGATGGACGCGTCGTCCGGAATGGGGAGCGTGGGGAGTCTCGAGCGGAAGATCATCGTCAAGCACTTGGACCAACTGCGCAAATACAGGAATGACACGCATGAGGATTTGTTAAACGGGTATCCGCTAGCGGATTGGCTGAAAATGGGGTACTTCAACTTGAGTTCTGCTTTTGTCGACTCAACGTGTTGACGTTTGGATGACGTCAAAGTGCCTGTAGTAGGAGGCAGCGTCTTGCTGTATGCCCCTAGAGGAAACCATACTGGCAATTTATTCCGACGGGCTCGACTGGAGGTTGGCAACCAGGTACGAGTCGCACAACCGCCTACATCTTGATCAATTTGCTTTCGTACTCGTTGCAAAAGCTCTCAACTCCAGGGGGGGGCGTAGTGGTTGGTTAATATCAAGACGTTCTTGTCAAGAACTGTTCTTGGCACATTTGCTGAGATAGGCAGTCGCTCCTTTCAAGTTCCCCCGGTTGATTCTCCTTTCTTTATGGAGTTGATACAGGGGATAATAGCTCTCGCTTCATTAACATAACTATTATTATAAAACAGCTTGGATTTTAGGCACGTCACCGACAGAGAACTTTATTGTCACCTCCAAGCTAAGTCACTTGAGCAACTCCACTTAGCAAATCGGAAGCTTGGCGACTTGGTTCTGTATTGCCATATCAAAAACATTACAGTATCGTGAGCAGCACTCTGCATTCGAACATACTCTCAACGCTGGTACTTCGAAGTACATGTAGGTTAGTGCAATAGCCGTACATGTTTCAGATTTCCCCAAGCCTATGGATATGTGCCTGTTCTTCAAGCAGCCCAAGTCGCTGCGAGTTCGGAACCTTGAAACCTTCTCTTGCTGGCTTTGCCACCTCCCCGAAAAACGACTGGAATTCCCACCCCTGCAATCTGCGCCCCGAAAGAAGCCAGTGTGGTGAACAACTTGATTTTTGCTGTAAGTGACGTGATCATATTGGTCACAGGACGGAAAAGAGAGAAATGTACCGTAGTTATTCCATCTACGGTACTAATTGAACGATCTCAACTCCATTATGGAGCTATCCAGCATTATTCAATGTGAAATGTGATCTCCAATAGCACGGCCAAAAATTAGCGACAAATCACACCAGGCGAAAAACTCGCAGCCCCTACCGGTATGTTGCACGTACAGCTCGAACAGCCATTACCGCCGCTGTTATAGAGACAACCACACGATTGCTATTTTTTGTGCGTTTTTCACAAACGTATGGGATGGCCAACCTCGATGGGGAGTGTCTTTCCGGAACGCTTTTCGACAGTCACTCCCGTCAGCCAGCGGTAATTGGCCGATTCGTATCCAAAACTTTGATCTCCCGATGTGCTCCGATGTTACGGTGCCGCCCCAACCTCCGTGGGCAATCCCTCGGTTCATTCCGGAAAAAACGTTGCTTCGACGCAGGAAGTCATGAATCTCCGTCGATTCGCAGCTTCCGTCTTCGTGGGCGTGCTAGGTCTTACCTCCATCGCTCCGCCGGTGCAAGTTCAGGCCCAGACGTGCAAGGCCGGCGACGGTGTTTTCGGGTTTCTCGTAGACGCGCTGCCGACCGCCTACGGGCTCAACACTTGCGTGGCCAACAATGTCGGAACAATCGCTTTGGCAGTCGCCAGCACACTTTTCAGCAGCTGCGGCGTCTTGGACATCGTCGACCTGGTCAAGAACCAGGATTTCAAGAACCTGATCGCCCTGTTCAAGGACATTGCTGCCACCCCCGCCGACATCTCCCCCATAGTTTACAAGTTCATGGCCGCCCAAACCGACGATTCAGTCGACAACCTGTGCGATGCCTTCAGCGGCGCCCTTGGTCCGTGCGGTGAAAAGGTTATCCCGAAACTCATCCCGGCGTTCCAGAAAGACGACGTGTGCTGCGCGGAAATCAGCGACCTGATCGACCTTCTCAACATCGCCATCCCTGCCGACAAGAACATGGAATATTTCCTTGTCAACGAACTCATCGACGGCTTCAACAGGTTTCTATGCTCGAAGAAGGGAGACGCGTCTTGCGGCCTCGACATGTTCTCGCAGTTGACGGCGATGTACACGGTCGACAACTTTGACTTTTTCAATAATCTCATCATGCCCTTCATGACTATCGGGGCGGGCGAAGAGTGTTCAGGCTTGTCGGGCAACCCGTACAAGAACACGGCAGCGCAAGCGACGGGTACGACCGTCAACTTCGGGTGCTGCGTTCACCAGATGCGTCCGTTCATTCAGACCATCCAATCTGCCATCAAAAACGTCGTTGGAGACGACGTGTGGGATATTGTGAACGGCATGGTCCAGTTGAAGGCTCCAAATGGCGGATTCGTCGACACTCTTACGGGCACAGCAACTTGCGAGTTCGATGGTGACTCCTGTAAAGATCCCAAGGGCATGGCCGACGACCTGGAAATGACACGCGAGCCTGGCTCCAAGAACCCAGGCAAGAACGACCTTGTGGACACGGAGTGCACCCTGGTAGACAAGTGTAACGGAGACAAATCTGTTTGCAGCAGTGTGTGCGACAGAGGCACAGTTGTTGTCCCGGAGTGGCTCAAGTCGGCGCAGGCTTACCAGCGAAACTTGGCCAACAGCGGCCCGTTCTGCTACGCGCAGATTCCAGCAACACACAACAGCGCCATCACGCTCGCCGATGGTTTCGGAAACCGTGACCAGCTTTTCAACAAGAATCTGGACGCGGACAAATTCTGGTCGTACCTCAAGACCAACAACCAGGTGCTGAGTATGACGGACCAGCTCGACATTGGCATCCGCTTCATCGAGATTGACACGCACTTTTTCTTGAATGACCTTCACGTTGGTCACTGCGGTACTCTGGGTTTGGAATCCCTCCAGGCCTTGTTTGACACGCTGGGTAAGACCCTTGGCATCTACGGCACGTACACTTGGGGCCCGGAGCTTTTGGGCTGCTTCCCTTCGATCTCAGGCATTAAGGCATCCGAACAACCGCTGATCAAGGACTCCATGGATGAAATCAAAGCTTGGCTGAACGCGAACCCCACGGAGTTCGTGGTGGTGTACTTGGACACAGGCTCGGACATCAAGCGGATGGACAAGTTTGGCGACATCGACACACTGTTTGCCGATACGTTTGGAGACCTTCTCGTCCCGCTGACGGCCCTGGACGACCTGGCCAAGGGCAAGTGGACGGGTGGCACTATCAACGAGTTCATCAACGCAGGTCACCAAGTGCTTGCTCTCGCAAACACAAAGACGGCTGCTGCCTACAGCCTGTACGACATGTGCACAGCCGAGAAGGAGCTCACCGTCGAGTTTATCGATGATCTGCCTGACGCCAAACGCCAGATTAACGGACTCACGATCTACAGCCCCGTGAACTGGATTCGGTCGTGGTCCGAGCAGATTCGCTACATCTCGCTCGCTGCAACGGCAACTCTCACGCGGACGTTCCCTGTCTTCCTGGACGCCGATAGCATTCCCAAATATCTGCGCTGGAATCTGAACCTGATCGCGCTCGACAACGCTGACGTCGCCAAGATGGCGGCTCAGATCTGGTCGTGGGCGGAGAATGAGCCCAGCACGACGGAGGCTGGCGCAACTGTTCTCATGGACCCGAACGGCCGTTGGGTGGCTAGCGCTAAACCCACGCAAGGGTCACGCGCGTGTTGGGACGCTGCCAAGATGGCGTGGAGCATTGTCGCTTTCGCCGAGGACTGCCCCGCTGGAACGACCTTCACCGCTCCGACAGACCCGTACATGAACTACTTGCTGCACGAAGCTCTCGTTGCCCAGAAGATCGTGGACACGTCGCTGGTCATCAACGCGACGTTGACAGCAGTCGGCGCCCCCACCCCAGTCCCTTCAGTAGTAGCAGTCGTCACAGAGCGCGAGTAGCTCGGCAATCAAAGCCGACACAGCGCCTACCCGGCGGTAGTAGATCCAATCACCATAATAAACTCAACGTTGAAGCGTATCATTCCGTCACACGTCGCAGGAGGAATCGCACAAGTCACAGGTTTCTATCCCAAGTCGCAAATTTCTATTCCACAAGTCACATATTTCTATCGCAAGTCGCAAATTGCTACGCGCATAAGTGCGACAGAAGTTGATCCACCAACGATGGAGCGCGTGCCGCTGCCGCTCTTCTCGAGCATCGTGGCCTTCGCGGTAGATGGTTACAATGAGGAGCTGCTGCCTGAGCAGCGCCACCTGTTTCGCGCCGTTCCCAGTCTCCAGAACTTGGCGCTGGTGTCAAAATCGTGGTCAGTCTCAATTAAAGAGCTAGTGTATCACTTCCAATTGTCAACTTTGGCGTTAACCTTCAAGACTGCGAGTCGAGCGGAGCTGCTGGGGATGCGGGGAAAAGTGCTTGCTCGCGGCCAAAAAGTGACAGATTTGAGGGTTTCCATGGGCAGCGTCGAGTCTTTTGGGGAATCTTTCCATCGGGGCAGTCGACTTCCCGACAGTTTGGACACTTTGGAGCTTGGGTGGGACGCCCTGCTCGCCCACATGCCCGGGTTACGTCGGCTCGACCTGTCCGAGATGCCTCTGAGCAGTCCCCATACCCAGAAAGCCGTGGAAGCGGCGACCAAGTTTTGTCGAGACTTGGAAGCTTTGGTGCTGCCTGGGAAGGAGCACCACGAACTGCATCCTGGAGCTGCTGACGTGGACGCGCTGCTGCGTGCGGTGTATAAAGGACTGGAGAGATGGAAACCAGCGGGTCATCGTAGCGGGTTGAAGCAGTTGAAGGTCCCGACCATCAATGAGGCGGAGAGATTCAAGTCGTGCAGAGAGTTCTTTGACAATGTGGTCAAGTACTGCCCCCACGTGGAGTATTTGGACGGATACAAGCAGTCGCTGTGTGAAATGGATCGCTTGACGTGTCAGGACGCGTGGATGTTGAATTTGGCCGACTGGACGAAGTTTAACGCGGCGTGTACGAACATTCGAGAGTTTAACTGGGTGGTGGCTCCGTTCGGAGACCCCTTTTTCAAAGTCTTCGGTGAATATACTAAACCGCGGCTACAGAAGCTTGTCTTTTGCATGAACATGTTGTGGGACTGGGGGCGCTATTTCTACGAGTTGGATCTTGAGCAAGGTCGTCTGGCTCGAACGAACATTGTGCTCCCTCGTGCAAACTACGGGTGGTTCGCGAAGGATGCTAGTACGGCGCTCTTGGGCTGTCCAGCGCTGGAAGAGATTGAAATTGCTCTCTATCACCCAATTGAAGAGGACGAATTCGACGATCCCACGAATCCAGACCGAGCCTACTTCCCTGTTGAGGAAATGCTTCAGATGAGCATTTTCGACGATCACTTTTGGGAGACCCTTGCGGCAAATTGCCCCCTCATTAAACGCATCGCTTTGTGGGAGGTCGTGGAGGGGCTTGATCTTAGGCACATTCATTCATTTACGGATCGTGGTTTGATGGCGCTGACACAGCTGAAGTTCCTTGATTTTATGGAGCTGCGTCCTGTGAACTGCACCGGCAACGGCCTTTTCGAGTTCCTGAACAGTTTGTCCGACGAGTTCACAGGACAGCGCACATTTCAGATTTGTGTGGGCGGTAAATCAATTTTGCCCCAGTACAAACGCACGGACATGGACTTCTACACCGCTGTGATGAGTTTGTTGACTCGAATCGCAGACACTCCCGCCCACGCTCTTCGGATTTCACAGCAGCGGATCGTGCTGCGATTGAAGAATACAATTATCGCCGATGTTGAAAAAGACTGGAGTTTGTATTATCTCGAAAGTCTCAAGAGGCTAGTGACCCGCGTGAAGGAAACGCATCTATCTCTTCGCTTGCGCCTTACGATGCACGGATGCAACGACAAGAGCTTCAAAAGTATCATCGAGCTGGGTTTGTACGCAGCCCATGCTGAACCCAGCTTTTGGTTCGGATGGGACGACGAAGAAGTCAACCGTGACGTGGTGTTTGTGAGCCGTGGTGGCGTGCCATACCCAGACGACGACTCAATCGCACCACCACGTGATAATGGCGATGACAGCGAAAGCGACTACGACATGGATGATCATCGTGGCAACGCCTCCGACGAGCATGTCGATTTCGTGCTGCAAAGAGAGCTTAGATCATTCATCCAGTAGGCGAAAATTGATTTCAAGAGGGCGGGAGAGGCAACCCGATTGATTGAATCGATCCAGTTCTTCACTTGCAGTACTGAACTGACTTGCGTACTTTTGTAGTGCTGTTTGTACCGGGTCTTGAAGCAGCGTCCAGACTTGCGATACCTATGGGCTTCCTGTGATTGAATAGTTTGAAAAAGAAGACCAAGTGCTTACGCGTTATCCCAAAACGATTGCCGGAAAAATTCTACGGCACAAACTGCAGTTGGTTCGACTAACGAAGCCAAGCTACACAAAAGTGTGCTGGGACGAGGAAAAATGGATGATTCTTACGCATGGGAGGCACCCAGGATCGCTGAACATTGGTATCTTCCTGTGCTGGCCAATTGATTCTTTCGCGGGCCACAAATGTCTTGAAGGCATCAGTAGCAGATTGGCTCACTTCTCTCCAGGCCACTGCCAACCCAATCGACCCAAAAGGCTCGACAGGGCTCCTGCTGCCTAATGCCGCCATGAAAGTCAAGGACTTGGAGACGAACGAAGACTTGCCCGCGAACAAGACTGGAGAACTTCTTTTTAAGACGCCGTCAACCATGAAAGGGTACTACAACGACCCGGAG
>KV723991.1:4341-17773 GCA_000500205.2 Phytophthora lateralis | reverse complement strand
TTCTTGCTGCACACGTAGTAGCGAGTTCCGTTGCTGCTCTTGTTCTTGTAGTAGTATCGGGAGCCTTGGAATTCCATTGTTCGATGCGGCTTCAATATGTGTAGCAGCACGGGAAGCGAGGAGCGGAGGCTTGAGAGGTTAAGCGGAGAGTTGCGGGGCTTGTAGTGACTGGCGAGACTATTTGAGAATGCGGTGTTGATTGGTGAGGCATGAAACACTTTAGCAGGGTATCAACAACGCAGATAGGCTATATAAGTGGGCAGGGATGCCGCAGACAAGGTCACGAAGACGAGAATGCTATTTCTGAAGGCTGAATGGGGTCACAAATAATGACCGAGGACTGACGAATTAAGGTTTTGGGTACTATTCCCAATATGGTGTTAGGAACACCAAGCTAACGTATTTTAGGTAAATAACGGTCAATATACAATAAACAACGGTAATTTACGTTTTGAACTTTTAGGTAATTAGGTACACTTTGGGGGATAAGAGATCTTTTCCCAGCATTGCCACTCCTTCGACAAGGCTGCTTCACTCTGCACAAACTTCAGTAATTAAAGGGCATCTTGACCTACGTTTCGTAACGACGGTGGAATCGATGCAAAAACGCTCCAAAATACTCTGTTCGATTAGCTTGTTGAAGAGCCTTCAAAAGAAACGATTGTCATGCTACCACGCTAAAATGAATCTGCTATTATATCCACCCTCACGTCAAGTCAATCCCCGAAGTTGGAACACGGCATAAGTGTGCCTCATTGAAAAATGGTAAAATTGTTCTGTGAAAACATCAGCGCCCGTTGTGCGACCAAAACATTCGATGACGTATCGCAGTTGTTGGAGAGGCCTAACTTGCTGGTGCAATTGACCATTCGGTGATCACAGTGGAGTATGGGCGCTGCGGTACACCTCCGAGATGGCTGCACGGCTCCAAAGACTCGACCCCCTCGAACATGTCGTCACGACAGCAGGAGAGCTCATGATAAGAGGACGGGCATCGCAACACCAATCTGTGAGGAGACGAGGGAAGACCAGATCTGGCTTAGGTGAAGGTTTCTGAATTTTGGTTTCTTATTGAATGCCTGTAGGTTAGAAACAGCAGTTTCTGTTGAAACTCGCTCACGAGACAAGCTGATTGCGGGGTATCATAGCCCCATAATCTTTTATAAATGCATGATTTGAGATGCAATCATTGATAAGCTATAATAGACACGATCGATGTCTTCAGCGAAAAGCTCCTCACTTTACAATTCACATATTCGCCCACGATCCGATTTAACCTTGTGACAATAACCGACATCCTCGCCAGCAAGAACGATGCGTGTCTCTCAAGTGCTGTTAGCAGCCACTGTCACTCTCTTCGCAGCTAGTGCTGATGTCACTACCGCCAGTGACGATACTGTAGCTGGAAAGAGCAAGCCATCAGCAGCACCAACCGAAGTCCCTGGGCTTTTCGAAAAGAAGATTCCGTTCAAGTATGGTAATGTAACTGGTACGATGGTGATCACGATCGACCCGGACAGTCTGCGCGAGGTCAACGACGACTCTGCTTCCTCCGACTCATCGATGGTGTACGACTTTACTCAATCTGGATCAGACGCAGAAGAGAGAGCGCTGTTTGGGAGCAAGTTTATGGAGGCGATTGTGCTACTATTCGGGGGCTGGAGCGGCATGTGGACTAGATTAAAAGTGGGGTAAAGTGGGGATTGCACAAGACACAAGCGCGCGTGTTCTCAATAAAACAATTCGAGTATTTTCCATGATCACAGAAACACAACATGTTTCACGCTAATAGTTGTGCAGTCCTTGGTGTTGTTTACCACTAACTTTCGAGGCCCAATTTATATGCGTTGGGTAAATTTTCAGATTGCAGTTCCCAAAATAAATGACGCCAACACTACTGGCTGTCACACTTGTATACCGCTCCAAGACAAGTTTTTCGCCCCTCGCGCACGTGATCGAAGACACGTCCGCCTTCCTGGACTCATCCGTGGAGCTGGAGCTGCGTCGTGCTGTCAGATTCAACTCGGTTCGCCTCCTGGACCGCATTTGGGGCTCGAGCAGTCTGGAATCCGAGTCTTCTCCGGCCGATTTTGGTCCTGGCAAAGGGGGCAAATGGTCCCGCCGCAAATATTTGCGAACTGATAAACACTATAACAGGTACCAATTTCGATTCTCGATGCTAGAAGCTGTTCGACAGCCAGGGATGGAAATGGTCCAGTGGCTTTACGACCATTTCTACGGTTGCGTCGTTTCTAATGAAGTCGTTGAATACGTCGCGGCGCAAGGAAACCTCAAGTTGCTGAAGTTTCTCTACCACCATCATATGATCCATTGGGGGTTTGCAGAGATCCATTGGGGGGTTGCAGATGGACGAAATATACGACAAGATGCTCAACTGGAGCCAAGAGCTCGTCATTTTGTTCGATGGAGCGAACTGGACATGGCCTTTGCTGCTAAGAACGGACATCGTGAGGCTCTCTACTGGCTTCATGGGCACATCGAGGGGCGACGTGATGTGTTTCAGCTGATGCAGGCTGCAGTGATAAAAAAAAAATGGGGATATTGAGATACTTGAGTGGGTGCAAGCGAATTTTGAGATCGTGGCCGAGCATGCGCCGGAATTGATGTATGATGCCGGGTCGGCGGGTCGAATCGATGTCATGGAGTGGCTACGCAGCAATGGTTATGTGAAGGATGCGCACATGGCGATATACAAAGCTGTTGAAAACGGGCACATGGATGTTGTCAATTGGTTGCTCAAGCACAAACTGGTGGAAGCAGCCCGAGCCATGGATGTTGCGGCTACAAGTGGCCACTTGGAAATTGCAAAAACTCTCTACAAGCGCTATTGGAGCAGAATTCGCATAGAACCGCAGTACCCACTTGAGCAACCTGTAATTTCTCATTTTTTGAGAAAAAGGTCGCTCTGGATTTGTGGTCATACTATGCTAGAAATGGCCATCTCAATGCTGTTCAGTGGCTTTTCGAGACATTTGCGGACGACCCCGATATAAATCTATTCGATGATGAATTTCCTTCTCACGTCATTGATGCAGCAGCAGGGAAAGGACATCTGGCTATGGTTAAATACCTCCACGAAGTCTCGCTCTTGATGCTGAAAGATGGCGGGAAGAAGCGAAAGAGAGGAAGAATGTTACAAGGCCCCGGCCCCACCTGCACGGCTGCAGCTATGGGCCTGGCAGCAGCTGGAAACTACATCGACGTAGTCCAGTGGCTTTTTAACAATCGATCCGAGGGTTTCACTCCGCGTGCGGTGAATTTTGCAGCGTCGAATGGCCATTTGAAAATGGTCCAATGGCTGCATGGCCAAAACCCAGAAAACTGCTCGAGTGAAGCGATAGAGTGTGCGGCGCAGAATGGCCATCTGACCGTGGTGAAATGGTTGACTACACAAGCTGGTATTGAATGCACGAAGCAAGTAATGGATGGGGCGGCCAGTGAGGGCCACCTTGAAGTTGTAAAGTGGCTCCACAGTATCGGTGCTGAGTGCACCACTGAAGCGATGGATGGCGCAGCACACTATGGCAAGTTAGATATGGTTAAATGGCTCAGTGAAAATCGTACAGAGGGCTGCACCTCTGACGCCATGGATCTGGCAGCTGAAGAAAGTCATTCAGAAGTCGTCCAATGGCTTCACGCTAATCGGGCGGAGGGTTGCTCTACCATCGCTATGGACGGAGCAGCCGCATGCTGGGACTTCGATCTTGTGTTGTTTCTGCATTCGCAGCGTAACCAAGGATGCACTGAAGGAGCATTTCATGGTACCGTGGAAGAAGGACCTAAAAATATCAACGACTGGCTTCGAGATCATTACCCCGAACATGCACCGCCACTTAACGACGAATAATTCGTCAATGTGCACTGTGGGTCTAGTCTGTAATAGGTGATTGAGTGCGCGGTCATTACCCCTTGCGGTGCGAATCCAGGTCAAGACACGCAGTCCTCATTGTATTAGTCAACACCTTGGATAGAGCTGTGCGAGAAAAATGAAGTCATCGGATGAGGCCTACCATTTTCTTTTTATCTCTTGACACATTCACTCCTCCTATGCCACAAATGGTTGAATGTTGCAGCACCATCCATTGCTGCTTTTGTACAACCCGCGCTTGTGTTGCTATGAAACCACATCACCACGCCAAGGTGCCCACCACGTGCAGCATCATCCATTGCTGCCATTGTGCATCCTTCTGAACGGTTGCTGTGCAGCCATTGCACTACTCTTAGATGTCCAAATCTTGCAGTATCCATAGCATGCGCAGTAGCGCCCTCCGTTCGATTGCGATGTAACCCTTGCAGGGATATCGAACCACGCAAATCACGATGTCGTTGCGACGACTAGAGATTGCTGTTCCCGAACGTTGTTTTCCACTTTGCTCCTTCTACGAGTATAGCATGCACTATAGCACATGCAGATATAGAAAACTGTTTGATTTCACAGTTACAGAGCTGGAATTCAGTTTCTTCTTACAAGCTGGCACTCGGGTGTGATCATAGCGTGGTCAAACACGCTAGAAACATCCTCTAGGCTTTCTACCAGCTTGAGCATCGGACTCAACATGTCCGCTTGTGACTGTAGTCTCACCACTTTGTCACTTGAATTGTCCCAGCCGAAAGTCACGGAACCGCACATGACCAGCTTCTCCCCGAGCATCCTGGCGGCGAGAGATGACCACACACCTCCTTGAGCTCCACCATTTCTGTCGCTGTTCAGGTGTGGGAACGCATAGCGCAAGGTGTTGCTGGTGATAGTGACGGTAGTGCTGGTGCTCGCAACGAGTGTATCTGGAGTTGGCATATGCATACCTTTCAACTCCAGGTCGGCATCGCCAAAGTAGAGTGCAAAGAGCCTCCAGTTCTCGATCTGTTCTTCCACGCCGAACGACGAAGCACCAACGACATCTGGCGCAAACATTGTTCGAAGAAAGTCTGCTGTCGTGGCTTGCAGCGTTGCCGGAGATGACAAGAAGTGACGAAAGTGACAGAAGTACTCAGCCGCAAGAACCCAAATCGTTGGCGTCGTCGGAAGGCGAGATGGATCTTGGCATCGTGGTAATTCTAGCTCTTTAATCTCAGCTTTGAGTTTGGCGATCTTGTCTTGAACATCGTTCTTGATCTTCAGCTGCCTCTGCCTATAGCGTACCTGGTTCGCACGGCAGCGTTCTCGGTGTTTGATCTTCTTCTTCAAGGCTTCCGTGACGACCGCAGCTTGGAGCTCAGCACTAATCGCATACTTCCCAGTTTGAATGCTTGAAATGATATCATTAGCCGTCTCTAGATCCGAAGGACGAACAGACCCAAGCGTACGGCCCGTTGGAGAACCCGTTTGCTCCATCAAATTCACTACCGACGTCAATGCTGTCTGGGTCGGAGTTACGTCGTCACGTGCGTTTGAGTATTTCCCGGGAGAGTTTGTCTGAAGCTCAGCCATGGGTCTCATGTAGGGTGTTTGGCGGTATGTGTGGCGCTGTGGTTGGTTCTCGTAGAGTGGCATTTCTTGGACGTGTTTCTTCCTCCTGCGAGCAGCCCAGGTACGTTGAACGACACTGCCTATCACGTTGTCACTCAGTGCTGCACTGTTCGGCGGGCTGAGCGCGGAAAAGTCCATGGCAAACTGGGCTGAGTTGTAACGGAGATGATTGCGAAATGACAAGAGATGAAACGAACGGTAGACAGTCAGGGTGATGAAGTGTCGTTATTGGACACGTTGTACCAGCTGCCTTGGTTCACACAAGAGGAGGGGGCTGAGGACAACAGTAAACAACGAACCACATGTATAATATAGTAGGTACGGTACTGTACCCGCATGGGATTTGCTGTACCGGTACTGAACAGCCTTTCTCCGAAATCAGAGTTCTTGACTCCATGAACTGTGCTATTGATCATGCGCAACATTGTCGAATTCGGACAAAACGTCCATGGCTACAGTAGGAGACAAGAGAAAGCTACTCAAATAGGCGATCTCGCCTGCGGCTCGTTGTGGTCGGGGTACCCGACTTTAGTGACATAGATGGTGTCGTTTACATAAATGAAATATTAGAGGTCATTATAAAATACAGGCAACTCTCTACTCTTGTTTCTAAACCGTTTACCGTTTCTATACCGTTTCTTTTTTCTATCGTTTCTATCATAGTACAGTGATAACACCCTGAACTCGCCATGGCGAGTTCAAAACTATCAATTCCTCGAAGGATAACCCTCGGTTACACTGTTAATATAGGTCTGCTTCATATGCTACATACTTGGCTAGACCCTTCCCACTTCCATACCCGATTGCAGGTCATGTAAACAGAGAGCTCTACTTCTCACCATAATAAGTCAGGAAACCCGATCATTCCGGTGTCCTAGACAGTATCAAATCTGCCAAATGGGCTATAAGATTTAGCTTTTGCAGGTATCGAATTTGCATAACACATTTCGCTGACTACCAAGTCGGTCGATTGATTTATATCAATGTATCAGGTGTTTCATATATCATTTAGTATAGGTTAATCTGTACCTTGCACGCGTCGTATTTCCTCGCGCACTCCCAACCTGGGTATTTTATTACCAGCCTAAAAATCGCCCTGCGTGTCAATTGTTCCAGGAAAACAATCTCGACGGTCTCACTCTCCTTGACTAAGGAAAGATTGGTTGGTGTGGCGCCGCTAACAGTCTCGATAAAATCAAAGTTACTCGCGTCTCTCAACTTTATTTCGGCTTCGTTCGCTTCATTTGATGCCTCGAGTGGTGGTTCTAGTGTGGACTGTCGCTACCGTCTAGTTCGCAACCTGATAGTATTGCTATATTTGATAGAGCAATTGTCTACGGATGCAATCATGTGTGCAAGGTTAATCTGTAAGGGGTTTCCATCTCACCATCCCACCGAGGCTCACCGTGTGCCTCACGGGCCAACACGCAATCACAGCTTGCGACGCCAGCTGTAGACTGTGACAAGTCCGTGCAGTTTAGACACCTATCCTATAATTTGTGACTACATGTACTAATGCATGTGCTTGTTGACTAACATGTATCTTGCCCGGGCTGCTCGGTTACACGTCGGTCGAGAGTCATAATGTGACTGGAATAACCAAGTAACGAATGTGCGATTTGTCCTCTATTTTAATGATTTTGACTACAAGTATTAAAATAGTCCAAATCTATCTGGCGTTAGGATCCCCTAAATGACATTAACGTACCTCACTTTCGAAGCAAAACATTACGTAGCGTCTTAGGTATTCATCGTATAATTTATCACTTGGCATATCGATATTTTAGAAGTTTTTAAAAATACAGTAACACTATGCAATGTTAGCCGATCAGAATCCAAGCCCCGCCAAACTCGATATACGGGTAGCAGGTAGCTACATCACCTACTGTACAGTAGTATATCATGGCGCGACTATTAGACACCTTTCGAAGCGATTTTTATTTGCTGTTTCTGGGGTACAGGTACATAAAACGCAGGCGTTTACTATTGTACTTCGAAGTACTCATACAGAGAACCCTGGCCAACTTAATACCATCCGTGGACGCACTTCCCATTAAGTATAACAGGGTATTAATTAAGACCCATAGTTAAGCCTGACTACCGAGTCGGTGGATCGATAAGTGATTAAGTACACCAGGATATTCGATAACAGAGGTATTAAGTTGGCCAGGGTTCTCTGTACCAGGATTGCAGCTCCTATACGGAGCACTTAACCTGTAAAAACCTATAGCAACATTTAGATATATAGGGTAAAATCATGTGTAGAATCCAAAAATGATGTCCATTTTGGCCAATTCGCAGCCGTTTTTCAGGTATAGCTTCTCAAAGCTAGACCGTTCGCTAATCAAAAATTTCGCGAATTGAGTTGCAGAAAACCCCTGTCGCCGATTGGCTGAGATCCCAGTTTCATATCGATTGCAAGAGAAAATACGTCCTTGTATAATACTATTAGTAGTAATTTACTAAATTTATATTATTCAGAAGTGAAAAAATACATAAAGCCTAGTAGTGTAGGTGAAAGATAAAATCGAATAAGCTCCGAGTTGAGTGTAAGGTTCGCTTTCGTTTCCGTTAAGCTTTCCGCTGGTAGCGCCGGTGTTATATATAATAGCATTGCAAAAAAACAAGCATTTGCTACTCGAACGCACTGCAAGATCATGGATGAGTTCGCTTATGAGATTGCGTTCGACTCTGACGCGTGCTTCGACTCTGATCACCCTGCTGCAACTCGCGCGCAGCTTCCTGTTCGCGATTTACTGCTTCTTGAAGCTCCACCAGATCGCGTAAAGCTTCCTCTGCGCTTGGTCGTGATGCTGGGTCCTTCGTAATCAACAACCTGTAGAATGACGATCTGTCAGCGAGGTCCCACCATTTAACCCCGCTCGTTTCAATCAAGTATCCTATTGCCCAAATGTCGACAGCAGTCGTGTGGACGCCATTATCCACAAAAATCTCGGGAGCGTGCTCTTCTTTATTCAAATGTTGACCATTGAAGAAGGCTGAGGACTAGTGGCTGCATCAACGAAATCAATTAAGAACCATGAACCGCATACTCGTTCCCTGATCACATCAGACCAGCGAATATCACGATGAATCCACCCCAAGCGATGAAGATCCACCAGCGCCTGAAGAACGTCCCGCAGGGCATCAAACAACTCGAGCAGATTGGATGGTCTCGCCATCGTTCCGCGAGGTTCAAACACTGCTGTCCTCTTTTGTTCACGCAGATCTGTGAGACGATCAACATTTGAAACACCAGCTCGATCCATAGCACCATACACTTGACTCAGGCGGTCAAAACACCCAGTATCCGGAAAAACCTTCTCAACAAACGTTGGGAACAGACGCACAATAACACCACTCGCACGCTCCATGATCCTGAACTCATCTTTTCCAGATGCTGGACAAGCTTCTACAATGGCTGGGAAAAGCAACGACAAATTCAAAATCGCGAGAACGGCTTCGAACTGGTGCTCTTTAAGTTCCAAGTTGAAGGTTTGAATAGGGGTCTTTGTCACGACTCCATTCAGTGGATGCAACGCAACCAAATCGATCTTGTAGCCCGACGCAGCGTAGCCAAATACGTACGGCACACTTGCATATGTCCATACAAGTTTCGATCGAAGCTCCTCGATTGGCACTTTGATGTTGACATCAGGTGGTTCCTCCTCGCCACGAAAAACGCAAACATCATCCAAGATAAATAAAAAGTCAGGACGCTTTGTTCCAGTCGATGAGTTGCTGCATGAGTCGCGGTCGATGCGTGCCCGAGTAAAAATAAGTTCGAGAACGTTGCGAAACACTAAATTCCATGCACAAATGAACGAACTCTCTGTCTGTTCACTGCGAAGCGGTCTCAGCACGCGCTTGCCAAAGATCAAGCTTTTTAACTCCATGCATGGGGCAGCATTGTCGACCTCGAACATCTTCTCTTGCACTTCAGGTTTGAGCGACCATTTATCCAACCAGTCTTCCTTAGCTCGAATCTTCACAGGGAGAGGTTGTTTGACGAAGCTCTCCAGACTTCCAACAAATGGCATCGAGTCAAGATCAATTCTCTTGAGGAGAAATCCGCCATCCATTCGTCCGAGTAATCATGTGGTTTCGGCCGGTTTTCTGCAATCTTCTCAGAAACCACCACCAGCACGTGAATCACGTCCTCTCCAAGTGAAACACCTGGTCCAAAGAGGCACGGCTTGTTCAGCTTCCACGATGCACGCATCTTCATACACGAAGTGTCCACAGTTCCGCTCTGTAACATCGCATCCAGATTATCGTCGTCCGTTAGCCACGCGCCACCCGCCGTCTTCGCTAGGGAGAGCTGCAGTTCGTTAGCTTCACACTTGATCGTGTCCAAATTCTCCCCCTTGATCGCCTTCTTCAACGCTGACACTGATGCGCCCTCGTCAATATCCACCTCGAATGCGCTTCCCGCGACACCAACGATTGCACAAAAGAGCTTGACCATCTTTCCTCAAGCCGGCGGGTTCTGAAATGAGAAAGAAGAGAAGGAGAGAACTTCTGGACGTATTTAAGCAAAAATGATGGTGTGTCACAATTAATGGTGGGACGTTGCTGCTGCCACACCACTGGTGAAGCGCTGTTACATAGGTGTACTAGCCGAGCGCCGCCCGCGTTGCGGGCGGTGGGTGCATGTTTGGTTGGTGCCCGTTCGCTCGCTGTTCCAGCTCCCTTTACTACTATTTTTACTATTACAGGCTTATGTTTTATTTCTGTATATTTTACTGTTGACTTCTACCACAACCCTAAGCCCGCTATGGCTCGCAAGCTTCGCCTCCGCTTGTCTAACATACACTACTTGCTCCTGGGTTATCACCCGCGTGCTTCGCACACGGACTTCAAACCGCAGGCGTACTCGCTGCGCTCGCCTCCTCAGTATGTCTCCTAGGTTCTCACCAATCAGAGTGGCCACCTTCGCTTCGCTTGAGGGGGAATGGTGACTGTCAACAATTAGCGCGCTATGCAAAGTGACATACGTATTGATTTCGTAAAGTATGCATTCAGACAAAGTCGCTGCCTACGCCGTCTCGAAGAACTGTCGGTAGACTATGTTCGCCGTGTACACTCTGTCATCTTCCTTCCGCTCTGAATACTCGACCAACGCCTTGAATCTCGATCTCGACGTAACCCTGGGCATGGCCACATACAGCTGACCGTGGGAAAAGCAAGGAGTCGCCAAGTACAGTCCCAGGTACTGCACCGTTTGTCCCTGCGCCTTGTTGATCGTCATAGCAAAGGCAGTCTGGATAGGAAACTGCTTGCGTCTCAGTCGAAATGGGAAATCGCGGATGTCGCCATCGCTGATGAACATGATGCGCGGGATCAACACATGCTGGCCTTGCCTGTCGCCGGTCATGATGGTGGCGTGGATGACATGATCTTTGAGTTCGACGATTCGCGGGCGTGTTCCGTTGCACAACCCCAGGTCGGGATTTAAGTTCCGCATCATGATGACCGGCATCCCTTTCTTGAGTTTCAGTTTGTGGGGTGTGATGCCACTGATGTTCAGGGAGTTGAGCACCTCCTGCTCGAATAAGTTCCCGTCCTCGTCATCCACCACTGAGTCTGTGGACACATATTCTCGAGCTGGCCTAGTCATACGATCCGCTACAGCTTCGTTGATGCGATGGACGATAGCGTTCGTTGTAGTCAGTATGGTGCGATTTGCAATGTACTCGTCCGTGGCAACTTTCGAATTGTTGATGTCGGCGTACATCTCATCGATCATGCGCCGCATACCTCGCGGAATAGCTCCCGGACGGATCTCCTCGTCCTCATCTGGACCCCCAGCGGGGTTGTCGATGAGCATGTCACGTGGAATCTTAATGTAGTCATTTCCAAGACCATTGTTTACCTCGTGTCTCCCCTCTCCAACCTTCAGCAGGTAATCGGAAAACGCAGCCATTTCTGCAGCACTATCGGAGGTGGCAGCCGTGCGAACACGCATGTTCTCTGTCAGACGCACCTTATGGAAAAGTGGCCATAGTTCGGATGACTTCAGGCATGCGTCGATTGTATCTGTAGTCGAGCCGCCCTTAACCAACAGGAGAATTTGCCTGAAATCTCCCGAAAGCACAACGACTTTTCCACCGAAAGGTTCTGTCTCATTATCCAAAACATCACGTAGCGTTCTGTCCACTGCCTCAAACGCGTGCCGATGCGCCATCGGTGCCTCGTCCCAAACGATCTAACTTGCTTTCTTCATCAATTGCGTGACCTTGGACCGCTTAGAGATGTTGCAAGTTGATTGACCGTCTATCTTTAACGGGATTTTGAAGGTAGAATGGGCTGTCCGTCCTCCCATAAGCAACAGCGAAGCAATCCCACTGGAAGCGACCGCGATTGCAATTTTTTCGGATAGACGAACCCTGGCCAGTATGTTTCGAAGCAGTGTCGACTTTCCAGTACCACCGGGTCCATCCACGAAAAATAGCTTCGTGTCTTGCTCTGGACCCTCGACAGCTTGGGTGATCTGATCGTAGATCAAACGCTGCCCCTCATTTAGCTGATCCTCCGCGTTCACAATTTGTTCAAGAACAGACGCGTCATATCCCGTTAGCTCTCGTCGGATGAGATTGTTTTGCAGAACAGACTCAAGCACCAGGCGAGGGAACTCGCTCAGCTGAGGGAGATCAAAGTCTTGGACGGAGTACCCACTGACACTGAGCAAGTCATGGATACTCTTCAGTGTGTCAAACGTCACAACAGACGTCTTCACAGGGTCCAACAGATGTCGGTGCCTGTAGGCAAAGTCAAGCGAAAGGTCTTCGGAGAATTGGTCCCAAAGCCCCCGAACATCCGTAGGCGTGGAGTAGACCAAAATCGTTGCGAACAGCTGGCGCAGCTGGTACGGCATCTGGAACTCGGCAGCCTCCGACAAACACAAAACCCATTCGCTGTCGTTCTCCAGATAGCCGGCACGTTCGACCGTGTCTCGATAGGTGGGACACAGCACACCATCAACAATCCGCAGGTCTTCGAAAGACCTCGGTCCTCGGCGATGGCATAATAGCAATCGTAAATCGAAGCGCTCCATATCACGCGGTGAAACATGCACCATCCGACCAATTGCAGCCTGGTACCTTTTACGTCGAACCCAGCGCTTCGTATTTCCCTTCCAGCGGAATTCCTTGGGTATATCCTGGCACAGAATAGTCTTCGCGATCTGGTTCTCGGGTTCGTCGCTCACACACAATTCGAAGAAGCGGGTCAACATTGTGTTATTTCCACGACCATTAACACGCTCCGGGTCTTCCGTCGCTCGGAAAAAGACGGTTTGGGCGTCTTCCACGTGAACGGCAAGCTGGGTGACTGCGTGTGTCTTTCCTTGGATCACGAAGTCGAGTAAGCGGATACAGGCTTCAATTGGAGATATGTACCTGGCCGTGAGGAACCGCAGAATCTCGTTTGGCTCTTGCCGAGGGAGCTCTCCACCCGCGCGAACTGCCTCGACAGTTAGCACAGCTTTATCGGACCCTTTGTGGACGTACTTGTATAGATGTTTCACAGCTGAAATATCCGTGCACACCTCGACGTTGATATGGCAATTGTACTTTTGGGATAAGTACGGGTTGTACGGAAGAACCCACTGGTTAATAGTGGCGTTGTCGTACTCCCTGCCCTTCCATATCAGGACGCCTTCAGCTCGTCGACGCCGTTTGTAGACCGGATAGCCGTTCACATTGGTCCTTGTCGCCTCTGCAAAAGGTTTCGGATATCCCTTAGTACACTTCCCGTCCTTCATGCAAGAGCACGACGGGTTTGCCGCTCCACAGGGTCCATGCAGCATGCATGTCATGATTGTCTCGAATAGCTGCGGGAACTTTTCTCTGTCAGGCAACTCTGCAGACACCATACGATCTACGATTTCGCGAGTACGTGGCTTGTCCTCTTCAGCCAAAATGATCAAAATGTGTGCGTGAG
>AWVV02008808.1:0-10433 GCA_000500205.2 Phytophthora lateralis | reverse complement strand
CCGCCGCAACACCAAACTGACCAGCCGATCCGAATCTGCCTTGCGCACCAACTCCCCCAGCACCAAACGCACCGCCGTTCATGCCGCCAAGACCACCAGCACCAAATCCACCAGCACCACCAAAGCGTCCGCCACCAAACTGACCGCCCAGACCACCTCCGAATTGACCGCCTGCACCACCGAAGCCTCCAAGTTGGCCGCGACCGAATGCGCCGGCGGCACCGATTCCGTTTGCCCCGCCAAGGCCACCAGCCAAACCACCGCCGGCACCTGCTCCGGCGCCAACACCTGCAGCCGCACCAGGTGCACCAGGTGCACCTCCATTCCCACCGTTGCGAGAAGTTGGCTCACCGCCCGGCGTCGTCGGTGCGGGGGTCACCGGCCCACCATTGCCCACACCGCCGTTGCCAGCACCCACACCAGGGACACCTCCCATTCCCGCCGTCGAAGCACCGACGCCACCGCCACCGGCACCAGCACCGCCCATGAATCCGTTCGTGGTCGTACCAACTTGACCGAGTGCAGCACCATTGCGGCCCGCCCCGAAACCCAATTGGTTGCCGGCTCTGAAGCCGCCGCCCGCTTGCCCAAACCCACCAGCGCCGTTGCCAAACTGGTTGAAGCCGCCGACACCTGCTGCACCGCCGAACTGGCCGACACCTCCCACACCAGCACCACCACCTGCAGCACCGCCATTGAACCCTCCCAGTCCTCCACTGAAGCCTCCCTGGTCTCCACCGAACCCGTTGCCGCCTCCGTTGACACCGCCACCAAAGCTGTTGCCGGCGCCGAATTGCTCACGACCACGCGCCATGGGGCCCATGCGGACAGGTCCGCGGGGTCCTTGAGCGAGAGCGCCGCCGTTGATGAAGACGAGAGCGGAGATTGCGAAAACGAGTCGAGTCGTCATGGCGTTGGGAGAAGAGTTCTTGGATGTCGGAAGAGAGAAGCGCGTTGTCTGCGAAGGCTTGAAGACCACTTGAGGAGGAGACGGGAAGTCCGAAAGTGAGCGAACAGAAGGCCCTGGAGCTGGCGATAACACGGCGATGCAACTAGGTACTAGCAAAGGGAGATAAGTGAAAGGAACTAATGCGATCAAGGCAGGCAGGATGAACCTTTCCACCCATCAGCTCCCTTCAGGAACCCAGCCATGGTCGATCGCTATCATTTTTGTAAAGTTGTTGTCACCATTGAACGTGTTGAGTGGAGAGGGCTTGAGTCAACCCAGTACCCGCTGTAGCAAGTGCGAAGACGTCGATCAGAACCAGGTGTTTCTATTCAACGCCACTTAGGCAACCATCACCTTGTCTCCTATTGCGAGTCCAAATCTTTGATTGAAGGTTGGTAGGTCGCCATCGGTACGACACCAGTAGAGAATGCGCTCCAGATGATACATCAATGGCGGTTTAATGTAGTGGAAAGCCACGCTGTCAGGCGCAGCACTCTCGAATTGAGAACGCACTCCGCCCACTCTTGAGTGATATTTGACGTACCAAGCATTGGGATCCGTCCAGGTTTGGAAGACGTCACTGGGGTTGAAGGCATGCCAACGCTCGCGGCCGAAGTGATCTCGAGTGTCCCAAGGGTAAACATCGCTCCACATCATACAGAATGCCACACCTGCGTCCTCCGGCATCGTCCCGCTCTCTTCCTCCGGAAGACACGTCCACTCCGGCAGAGACTCCACGATCTTGTCCAGATAGAGTCTATTCATCACGTAGCCGGCTCCTCCTGAGTTGTACACGAGGCGATCCCAACGCGAGTGCCACAGCGACTTCAGCGTTTCATTCTTGATGTAGTAGTTGAACGTATCATTCGGCATATTAAAGCGATGCCCCATTTGCATCGGCTCTCGATGGAAGCGCTGCATTATCTCGGGTCTTTTCAAATAGTTGCGCAGGTTTTCCACGAGCATGTAGGTATCGTCGTCGCACTTGTAAAACCAGTCGTAGTCGTGGCGGAAGTGTGTGTGCAGGTACTTTAGCGCAGCTCTCGTCCGCAGCCACAGATGAGCGTGGTCTGCGACGATATCGAGCTGCACAACCTCGTAGCTGCGTTCAGCCGGAGTGTCGGCGGCCACGACGATAGTGTCGCTCATGTTGCTAAAGAAAAGGAGCTTGTCACAACGCTGCCCCCAGGTTTCCGCCACAGCTCGAACGCGAGTCTGGTGCTGTGCCGAGTAGCTAACCGCAAAACACAAGATGCGGGGATACACGCCTTGCGTGTTTTCGTTGTGCGACGGCGCCGGTTCTGGTGTCACTTCCACCATGTCAAGCACTGACCGTGAGTTGTCAAGATCCATAGCGCACAGTTCCTCTTTGGACAGCAAAGAACCCGTCGAAGCGGAGACGACTGCGAGTAGTAGAGCAGCTAAAAGGAGCACAGTCAGCATGGTTCGACTTCTCGGCTCTGAGGAATTCGTAGAACACGGTGTTAGACGGTAATTTGGGGACTGTGAGCCGGGCTCACGATTGTAGTTTCTAGCAAATCAAGCGCTGGGGCTATTTTTGCTAGTGCTCTGGGGACCATGTTGAAGCAACAAGGCACTTCATGTTGTCGCAACTCCACGAGCGGAAGGGTTTCAAAAACAGTTATGGTTTACCGTGTTGTACAAGGAGATGCTCTTATATCGTTTTCAGACCCATGATGTATAAACGTCAGTATCCATGCTCTAGAAGCGCCCGCTCTAACGGCCAAAAATAGCTCGGTTCTGATTCGCCACAAATTGACAACACTGGCCACGCGAGTCTCGCGCAGCAGAGAACGCCTCGCCATTACGCTCTCTTCCGGGCGCCACCGACCGTTCCCGGTGATGCAACTCTGTCCGCGTGTGCTCCTGCATCTTGTGCTTCTGCTCGCGTGTTTGCAGCTCTCAACGCTTCTGCCCGTGGACTCCGCGAGCTCCGAGTTGCTGCCTCCGCCGGACCCCGTCTCTGGCCTGTCCAAGGCCGATTTGTGCGCTCGGGACATCGATCGATCAAATTTCGCATTGAAGCTGGTGCAGGTGACGCCGGAACTCGCGCCAGTGCAACAATCTGGGAAAAATGGTGTGTATCCGCGGATTTTCTGCTTCGTGAACACCATTTCGGTGCACCACAAGACGCGCGCGCAGGCGGTGGCCGAGACGTGGGGCCAGCGCTGCGATAAGCTCATGTTTTTCAGCAATACGAGCGATACGATTGTGGTGGGGGCAGGCTCAGGCAAGGAGAAGAGCTACGAAGTTGTCCAGATGGACGTCATTGCAGACCACAACCATTTGTGGCAGAAGCACAAGGCCACGCTGCGCTACGTGCACGAGCACTTCCGCCACGACTTTGACTGGTTTTATAAGGCCGACGATGACGCGTACGTTATTATGGAGAACCTGAGGCAGTACCTGAGACGACCCGAGATTCTGCAGACCTACCAGCGAGAGCCGATGCAGATGGGACACCGGTTCAACCTGACGCAGGACTTGGTGAGCTACTACATCGTAGACGACTCACTGGAAGCCATTTGGAGGTCGAGGTGGGATAGGTGGGTGTTTAACTCTGGAGGACCCGGGTATGTCATGAATCGACTGTATATGGACAAGATCGTGAGCATCTTGCCCGACTGGACGTGCCTCTCGGACAGACACAGTGAGATGCTGCCGGACGACGCGTCCATCTCGTTCTGCATGATGTGGCACGACGTGTTCCCGTGGGATACACGGGACCACCAGGGCCGTGAACGCTGGCATGCGGATAAGCCGAAGGGGGTCTTCTTTACCAACCCGAACCGAGCGGATTATTGGTATGTTCAGTACCATTATCACATCGGCGGTGTGCGTTGGAAACAGGAAGGTGCAGCACCCGATAGTGTGGCGTTCCACTACATCAGCCCACCGCTCATGTACCATCTTGAGCGGATATTTTACCTCTGTCGAGCTGGAGATGACGTGCCTGATGTTGCTGCCTTCAACGAAAAGTACAACCTCGCGCTCGGCGACAGCGTTATGGTGTATCAAGACGTCCCCCAGAAGAAAACCGTTCAGGTAGCTGTAGAGACGCCAGTAGTGATAGAATCTCCAGGTCAAGCAGAAGGCGGCGCGAACGAGAGAGAGAGATAATATCTTGCTCATTCTATTAGAAGAAAAAACTAGATCACAAGGAGTCAGGCTTTTATAACAGTTGGAGTTGTCTCCCCCCCCTTCACTTGTAAGGATGGATACTTTTGTCTATGAAAACTGATTGCACCTGTCATGGTTTGCTATATTAGTTGTGGCTCCGAGTTGCGCTATAGTTTGTTGTCTTCTATCGTAGGACTAGATCGCGTTCAACACGAACCATGTCTGCTTGTTGCTAAACTACTGGGCCCCGAAAAGGGACTGCGTATTCAAATTCGGGTTCTGCGCTTGCTGCCACTTGATCTGGGACTCGAGCTCCCTGCTGGGGATCACCAACTGCTCCGGGAGGTCAAGAATCTTCTTCACCGAAGCGCTCTGGTTCGTTCCCAGCAGTCCTGCCAAAGGCGACGCTGAACCTGAAGCCAGCGCTTGCTCACGTCGGATTGCCAGTATAGGCATCTCCAACAGCTCCTTGAATGCGTTCTTCTGTGTCTTCATACTGTGTTTTTCGCGCAACAGCGTATCTAGCGCATCCACCTGTCCAGGCGTGACGTCCGGAAGGGATAGCAGAATCTCACGCGGAGCTGCACAGAGCGACGACGCGGGACGGAGCGGCTGGTTGCACGGATCGATTCCCTTGCACTCTTCAACGGGAATCAAACCGAGCGTAAGTCTGCAATAAATATTACGCACAAGGTTGATAATCTCCCACTTGAGACCGTCTTCCTTCACATGGCCCACATGCTCGCGCAGGATACCCTGAAGCGCTGCGGAGAAGAGGTCATGACCGAGAAGAGCGTGATATTTCGTGTCTCCATGCAGCACATTGACGAGTTTATCGCCAAGTAGTACCGCCTTACGGCAGCTCAGCGTGTCCTTCCAGCAAATCACTTGTGCCAAAATCGCGCCGATAGCAAACGGCAGCGAAGGCGATTGCGTCAATATGTAGTCACGCAAGACGGCGTCCTCTGGGCTGGTCACGTGCTTGGGGTTGTCCGTGTCGGTCCCCACGACAGTCTTGGGATCGATAGCATACTCGATAAAGTCAATGACTTGGCGCGTTAGCTCCATCA
Organism: Phytophthora lateralis; assembly: GCA_000500205.2. NCBI lineage: Eukaryota > Oomycota > Peronosporomycetes > Peronosporales > Peronosporaceae > Phytophthora > Phytophthora lateralis. The sequence goes on along the minus strand of AWVV02008808.1, from coordinate 5,273 downwards.
CCATTTTTTCTCTGGCAATTTCCTGCTTCGCGTCTTCGATGCCTACAACCAGCGCGCTCCACGGTGTCTGGGTTGGCTTCTCCCCGGTAGTCTGGCGCTGGAAAATCGAGGTCGCGCGATGCGCAAAGTGACCGAACAACGTCGCAAGCACTGGATCCAGTAGAGATGGATACAGCTCCCTCGGGCAGTTCTTCAAGAAAGGCAGGTACACGTAGGCCAGACCGCCCTTAAGGTGTCGATGCTCCATCAAGTCCACATTGCTGAGGATGCTATTCTGCAGCACTGACGCCACCTGGGGATTTTTGTAGAAACTCACCTGGCCCACAGCAACGCCCATCAAATGGTACGAAATATCACGAACATTCTTGTGCCACTTCGACCACTTGGAGGCAGCGGGCAACTTCGCTACTTCCTCTTCTTCGAGCTGATTCTTTCCTCCTAGTAGCTGAGCAACTTCATCCACCGAGACGCTCAGTAACCAGCACGCGGTGGACGTTTTTAAAAGCGCTTCTTTCACCGCTGGTTCTTGTAGACCATGAAGTGAACGAACAAGTGCCAGCAAGTTTGGAAGTAGATGCGGCCAAGCTCCCTCAAATGCTCCCGTGTCTTCTGTCGTCTTGGGCGAATACGTCACCCCAGCGCGCTTAGCAATGCCGTACAATGTAGTCAGGGTCTTAATGATCATTCCAAGTAGTTTTTTCGACTTCTCATCGTTAGCAGCCGCCTCAATAGCGGTAACAAGATTCTGAGGAGAATTGACAAGCGCAGTCATTTCTGGAGACGTCCACTTAGCAAGCGGATCTTGTACGATCTGTTGCACGAACTGCACACGCTCTTCCTTGTTCTCCATTGAGTTCGATACGAGCACCAGCATCTCGTAGAGCATCACACCTTCCGTGTCAGTGACCCGATCAGCAGCAAACAGTTCCTGCGCCTTCGTACACAGCACTGGCAGCACTGGTAAAATGTGTGCTGGGATCGCCTGGCAGATAGAGACTAGGGATGACAGCGCTCGTCGCCGAACATTGATCGTACCGCTGCTCATTTTGCCGTGCACATCCTCGCCAGGCATGACAAAGTCGATGTTCGCGAACAACATCTCAAATACTGCCGTAAGTGTGCTACCATCGAGAACATAGTACTTCGCGAACGATGCCAGCACGAGAAGTTGGCGGAATTTAAGAAGAGGGTCGGGCGTATCAAACGACAAAATCGCTTGCAGAATCGTCTGCAGTGCCTGGTGGTTTGCTGGATTTTGCATTGCATTCGCAGGAAGTTGCTTCACAATACAATCTATCAGAGATGAAATGCCTTCATGGAACAAGTAGGCTGTACTGAGATCGGTACACAAGCCACGTTCAGCGCTTAGATGGTCCATTCCTGCAGGATACTGTGCGAGTACGAACGCCAGACGCTCGTGCAAAGACTGCAGGACGCTCGTGGGGTTCAGCTGCACCAACACACGGATCAACGCGTACAGTCGTCCCCGAAAGTTTCCATAGTACGAAATGTACTCGTTGTGGTCGTCAAACTCTTCTTTGCTGCATTCGCAAGCAGCCGCTTGACTTCCAGGTTCATCACGCTCCGGTGACCCCAATTTAAAGTACTTGTTAAACGAGACCTGTCGCAACTGCAACAGAATATCTGCCAGATAACCCTCTCCTTGCTTCAAGATCGTCTTGTTCTTCAGCACTGTAAGCCACAAAATAATCTGTGCCTCCGTCAGGATCAAACTCGGGTGAGCAAACAGCTTGCACAAATTCTTGAGTATCACATGAAGCAGCGCCATCTCCTGTTCGCCCCCTCCATCCAGAAGCAGTACATCCAGCTGACAGATGCCCCACGTCACGAGCATGTCGTTCACTTTCTTGTGGAAAACCAGGTTCGCCTCCAGCTCCGGCTCGAGGGTCATCAAGTCCAGCGTGTCCACTTTTTCAATAATCTGACTGATGCTCTGCAGCATAATGGCCCTGTTCTCCTTGCCAAACCCTCTCGTCATGTACACCTCGAGACACTCAGCTCCCGCCACGCGGAACTCCTTATCATCCAGTAGCAGCACAGCCACCATAATAAAGTTCGTCGCTGGGTCCACAGGTCGTTCCAGCGGCATCCACTCGAGAAACTCCTTGAGCATATCCAGCGCCGCATGGATGAGTCTCTGGCTCCTGTTTTTCTGCTCTGTAGTCGCCGTCTGCGACCTGTAGACCGCGTACTGCTTCTCCAGCTCCTGGTACACCACTGGAAACAGCTGTGGCAAGCACACATTGAGTCCCTGCAGGATATCTTTCCTCCTGGCAGGCGGGATTGACGTGTTGAACGAGTTACTGACACAGTCCTCGGCCAATGACCGCAGGATCATGAGCACGAGCTCCACCTGTCTGCTGCTCCCGTTGCGCCACACTTGGAGCAGCTCCGGCAGCAGCTCCGGCCACCGTTGTGGGAACTGTCTCTTGGCTATGGACGCCACCAGCGCCACCTTCTTCTCGCGCACAAACACGGGCTCGTCGCTGTCGTCCTCTATCAGCAGCAGCTGCACGAGCTCCGCGCGCATTTTCTGCTGCTCCTCCACGGGCTGCGAGTCCCAGCGTGTGAGCACGTGGTGCTCCAGAACGTGCAGCGCGAAGTGCTGGCGCGTGTGCAGCTCCAGCGCGTCGCCACCGCCAGGGTTCCGGTACAGCGCCACGGCGTAGAGCGCGCAGTCCGGGCGGCTCTTGAAGTCCTCGCAGAAGGCATAGGCGGCCTGACGGTCGACCGCCGACGCCAGCGGCGAGTGGCTCACCTGCACAGCCAGCAGGACCTGCTGGTACAGCTGCGGGTCCATCTCGAATAAGCAATTCAAAGAATGACTGGCGATTGTATACACTCGCGAATCGGAGTTAAGAGGGATATGGCTACATTTTTAGGATATGGGCGTTGAAGTGGCAAATGGTATTTTTCAGTGTTTTTTATGCGTGGCTCATGGCGTCGGGGTGAGTACTTCGTGGTAGTCTCCAGTTGGGTACTTGTCATCGGCTGGTTTGGACTTTTCCTTGGGTGCTGGAGCCGTGCTGTAGCAAATGAGGCCAATGTACACGAGCGCGAGCGCCAGCCAGTACCATTTGTTTACCGCCTCGTCGAAGATGAGGTACGACACGGCCACGGTGAAGATCGGGCCTGTGAGCAGACTGAGGTTGAACATGAGCGACTCAGCCCAGCGCAGGAAGACCGACGTGATGGCGTAGAAGACGAACAGCAAACACACGTAGCCGGCCATATAGCCGTAGATGCGGCCGTTGAAGTCCACGGCCTCGATGGGAGCGCGCTCGAGGACCAGCACCTGGATGACGGACACGACCGAGGCCCAGAAGCCCAAGAAGGCCAGGCACTCGATGTTCGAGTCCACATTGCGCGTCTTGACCACGGCCTGGATCATCACGTTGGACGTGGCGTAGAAGGCAGCGGCGATGAGCGCGTACATATCGCCACGCACTTCGCGGCTACTGGTGCCGTTGGCCGACGACGTGTAGTCCGACACAAAGATGACGACGGAGCCGCAGAGCGCGATCAGTGCGCCCACGTAGTGGCGCGGCGAGTAGCGCGTTTTGAGGAACAGGAAGCAGAAGAGCGTCACGAACGGCACCGTCATGTTGAGTATGAGGCTGAGCGTCGCGTAGTTGGCGTAGTTGTAGGCCTTGACGGCAAAGTAGTTGCCCTCGACATCCACGACGCCCAAGATGACGTAGAACCACCAGGGCACACCGATGAGCGGCGTCTTGCGTACGAAGCGCACAACGAGGAACACCGCCGCCAGCATCACATATAGACACGTGCTCTGCAGCGTCGGCAGGCTGGCGTCCTCGAGCGTCAGGTACTTGGACAGGATGCCCGACGCCACGTTCAGCAGCATGATGGCCTGGCCGAAGCCGAAGCAGATGAACTGGAACCTCACGCTGTCCTTCATGGCCGTTGGCGAGGACGTAGACTCTTGGAAAGTGACGGTCTAGCGGTGAGCGGTCTGCACTTCTCGGAATGACGCAGCCACTGGCGCGGAGCTGCTCGCGATTATACAAAGGAGACAGCACAAAGATTTGCCAGCGAGGTACAACGTACACCACCGCATCATCGGTCTCGGCGGCGTTCGATGCCACCACAGGTATGGTCTCATGAAGAGGCCAGAAGCGTGCGCATGCCTGCTGTATCTAGCTCGCTAGACGTTGACCATAGAGGCTGTTGCTTGCGGAGAGTGTGTCAACGCTGGAGCTATATTTTGCCATCTAACGTACGTGTATTCGTTCTACCTGCATGTGTCGATAGCCGAAGCAAGCGGGATTCTCAGGTGCGGGAGTAAGGAGGCAGCGTGTCCGGTGGTCCGAAGTCGCAGCTTCCGGGTTTGTAACTCTTAATGTGCGTGGCGATCTGCGCCAGCGTGCAGCACGGACAGAAGAGCGACGCACAGCAGTCTCGGCAGCACCCGCCATGAATGTTGAACCGCTCGCGAGTGAGCGCCCGAGCCTTCCAGATCCATACGAACAGGATCACGTGCACCGTGCCGCCAGTGAGCAGCACCAGAAGGAAGAGCGTGACCAAGCAGCACCAGTAGGGCGCCATGTCCAGGCGAGCCGAAATCTGCGCGTGCGTGACGCAAGGGCAGAAGGTCACCATGCAGCAGTTGGGCACGCAGTGCTTGAAGCAGCCGCACCACAAGGTCGTCTCCCAGCTACCGGTCTTGATGTCGCCCACGTCATCGTACCGAGGGCTCGGCACGGGAACGCCAGGCGGCGTCTGCGGGTGGTCGACTTGGATAGCGTATGGGTAGTCGTCCCCATTCTCCGTGGGCGAGGGCGGAGTGGACTTTGTCATTTCCTTGAGCGTGCTAGTGAACGTGGAGGCTGGTCGGTGGGCGGTAAATTCAATTGTGTGGGTGGCTCGGCGGGGCGGTGCAGGACGACTTTGCTATTGCGACATTAAGTGGGACGACTCACCTTGGAAGCCACAACTTGCATTTTGGTAGGCTTGGCGTACGGCGCCAGAGCGTCAGAGACTCACGTTGAGGCTTGTTGATTTGGTCAGTGGCAGTAGCAACTGCAGCAGCGCAGTGTGTTGACACTATTATTTGTACACACTCATTGTGAGACTCAAGAGATACATGGACGCCATCTTAGTGTCGCCGTGAATACTAGGATAACGAGGAAGCAGCCATCAACTACATTTGAGCTACAAGCCTGGAGACTGCAGCTTTGGCCCGCCCGACGTGCTGCCTCCGTACACAGGAACGCAACGACACTGAATGGATG
>KV723985.1:766-58676 GCA_000500205.2 Phytophthora lateralis | reverse complement strand
GCGTGTACCGATTGGAGGCGAGCAAGACGATGAGGCGGAAGGCGAGTTGCTTCCGCGCGACAGCACTCGCATCGCGCAGCAGCCGACAGTGCAGACTTTCCAGTCTATGGTCGGCAGCTTGCTGTGGATAGCGCGGTGTACCAGGCCGGATATCGCCTTCGCGGTGCACCGGGCGACCCGACGCTCACACGCGCCGCGTCAGAGCGACTGGCGGCTGGCCAAGAAGATCGCGAGGTATTTGAAGGGCACGATCGACTACAAGTTCGCCATGCGGCGTGGGCAAGGGCGAAGTCGTCCTGGAGGCGTTCAGCGACGCCGACTACGCGGGCGACCGCGTGGACCGCAAGTCCGTGAGCGGCGGGGTGCTGCTGGTCGGCGGCAGGTGGTCGTCTGGCTCTGCAAGAAGCAGGCCAGCATCTCCCTCTCGACGATGGAGGCTGAGTTCGTGGCTTCCTCCCAGACGACGGCCGAGATGTTCGGCATCGCGGAGCTGCTGAAGGAGGTCGGTGTCAAGATCGAGGCACCGTTCGAGCTCAAGGTCGACAATCAGGCGGCGATCAAGCAAGTCCAAGGCGAGGACACGTCAGGGCGAGCGAAGCATATCGACGTGCGCTACAAGTTCGTCAAGGACCTGGCGAGGAAGAAGGCGTTGCAGGTGATCTACTGCGAGTCCAAGTCGATGCGGGCGGACATCTTGACCAAGAGACTGCCTGCGCCGCGGCTCGAGGAACTGCGCGGGCTGGTCATGCTCACGCCGTGACCGCCCGAGAAGGAGTGTCGGAACTCGGTTGCTGCCGGTCCGTCAAATCGGTCCAAGCCGATCTCGGACCGGACCGCATGAGAGCCACGAGTGGCTGTAGGAGCAGTAGCTGGAGCAGTGGTTTAGAAGAGCGATGCATGTGCTGCCCCCTCAATACACTCAGTTCACAATTTCATCTAAGGAGCACGAGCGGCAAACCAACACGCCTTACCCACGTCCCCGCGTGCTCCGCCGCTCGCAAAGAGGTCGAGACGGTCCTGCATTGCTACCAAAGATGGTGGATACAGACCCGTCGTTCGGAAGCCGTTCACGGCGTTGGTAGGTCGCGCTATTAGCGCAGCATGGTTCGCTTTGAAATTGATACCGATGGTGTTGGTCTTTGAGACCGTACACAAGTAAGCACTGCACTGGTACTGACGAGCACATCCAATCAGAATGCTGAAAATAAAATTGAAGGAGACGATTGGCTTAAATTGTGCACCGTGCAAACAACTGGCATCGCGCACTAAAGTCACTTTAGTAAAGTGGCATATTAACCTGCCAAAAACTAAATATGATAGCCCATGCGGCATGCCGGAAGAAGCTCGTGATCGATGTTTGAGTAACTTTCTCTTCCTGCACGCGACGTATTTCCTCGCAACTGAAGATCTTTGAACAGCTTTTCAGCAAGATCAGGGTATCCTATTACCAGCATAAAAACCACCCTGCGTGTCATTTGTTCCAGGAAAACAATCTTGATGCTGTCATTCTCTTTGTCTTAGGAGAAATTGGCTGGTGCCGATAAAAGCAAAGTCACTCGCGTCTCTCACCTCTATTTCTCGCTTCATTGGATGCCTTGATAGTATTGCTATATCTGATAGAGCGTTTGTCCACAGATGCAATCAGGTGTGCAAGGTTAATCTGCAATCAGGGACAGTTTAATCCGGGACAGTTTCGTATCTGGAAGGCGACTCAACATGCGACTTTTCAAGCTCGCTAGTCTTTCGTCTCCATTTTGTGCTCGAGCGGCCCACAGCCATGGCGTCCAAGTACGCGAAGCCAATGCAGATTCCTGTCGACTTCCCTGACATCCTACGTAACTTCACGCGCGAGGTACTGCGACAGCAAGGCAAGGTTGAGACGAAAGAGGCCATTTACGCTTTCGGGTCGCAGTATTTCAAGGAGCTCGTTGCGAAGCAAAGCGGCGCGAACAAGGCCGTCAACGACGCAGCCATGAGTGCTTTGACGCCGGCGTATATCAAAATGGAGGAAGAAGCAATCAAAGAGTTAATGCTCATTGCTTTCAACGATGCACAGCAGCAGGATGAAGGAATGGCCATGCACGAGCAGTTCAAGCAGGTACGGACACCGAAAGCAGCATAGTGAATATCCGCTCAAATACTTGTGGTACTTTGAACGCAGATATTGGATGGAGTAGGCGAGCAATTACAGCTCTCTCCAACCGAGCTGAAAGCACTTTATGCTGAGGCGGACGAAAACGAGGGAGGTGTCATCAGTTGTGCAGGTGCTGCCAATTCAATACTCGAAGTCGATGGTGTGGCATCGCTTGACATGCCTATTGCTTGTGTTGGCAATTTTTTACAGACTTCCTGCCATTGGGCATCCAGGCATTAGTGCAGCTCCGTGCAAGTCACACACAGCGACTAGCTCGCATTGAAAATTTCAGCAAGCGAGAAGCGGAGTTTTTCTTGCATGGCATGATGCAGGACGAAATGGAAAGTATATTGCGGGAGACTTTCCAGCGTGCTGACAAGGATGAAGTTGGTGCTCTCACTCGCCTAACATTCATGGATGCGCTTCGGGATGCCGACCTCGGATTCACACGCCGTGAAGTGAACATCCTCATGTCAGAAGCACCTGTAGCAGAGGATGATCCGAGTATCGTCGCTTACCAGGATTTTGTCCCAATTTGCTTCACTCTTCTAAAGGATGCCTACGTGCAGGGCGTCTTGGAAGGGCACAACAATCCAGACTGGATTGCGCAGTACCTCACAGAAGTATTCGCAAGTGGAGACACGGAAAACACAGGGTTGCTCACAGTTGCTGAGATTGCTCGCTTGTTCCGTGCCGCCGATCTTGGTCTCACAAGAATGCAAATTATTGCTGCGATGGCCGAGACGCAAGAAGACAACACCGGTTTCGTCAACTATGAAAGGTTTGCAGCCCAAATATCGGGAATGGTGATTGCGCTCGCTAACGTCGACAGCCAGCAGACCTATGCCGCCTATCTTCAGCGGTATCGCAAGACGAGCGAGTACTACACAGTTTTGGAACTAAACCAACACACTTTCGAGCAAACACTGTCGCGTGCATTAGAAGCAGTTGATGAAGGCCGCCGCGGGGTTCTCGTGCGCGATGAAGTTGTCGCATCCATTCGAAACGCATTCCCAGAGATCACTGATCGCCAGTTGCGCTCACTCATGGCGCTCTCAGACCCTGACGAGATGGGTGAGCTCGACTATAACCTCATCACTCTCTCTGCTTTTCAGGCGTTGCAAAATCTGCAGGAGTACGACATGATGATTGCTGAGGCGTAGTCCGTGCCGAGGTCGATCCAGAGTAGCTAAGCAGTCGGCAAAGGTCTTACTTCTTCTCGTTATTCCACAATACATAATATATCTATCTATCAAATATAGCTGGAGTCAAAACTAACTGATGCCGACGATACCATCAAGATGTCACGCATTTTTCGCTGAAAACGCTCAGCATACAATTTGGGTGGGGCTGCCGAAATGCCCAATCCGTCATGACGCAGCACAAGTGTCTTCCACAAGCGCTCCATTCGCTTGCTCCACGTCCACGTTTGTAGCATATCAACCACTCCGAGCGTGTAATAGTCTGGTCCAACCACAACACACGCCTGATAACCTCGCTTTACGACTGTTCTTGTTCCAATCCACTGGGAGTCATCAACAGTGCTCGAGGCCATATCGACCGGGCCATACGATACGGAGTTGTAGCGTCGTGCCGTGCGACCGAGAAGTGGAGTGTCGTCTTGGATCATAACGTTGTTTTCGTCGTACTGGTTCACGACAGAATACCTGCAATTGCGGCTGAACTTTCTACGGTTCCCAGACTCCACTTCATCCAAGTCCTCATTGCTCGACACTTCCGTCTGGTCTGCGCCATCCGTAACAACAGACAAGAAGGAGTCGCTGCTTTCAGGATGGCACACAGGGTAATTCACTTTTCGTTTTGTTGGAGATGGCTTTCTGCTATCCATGCCAGAGTGTTCCACCACGTACTTCGTGTTGTGTACACTCAATAGCAAACTGTAGTCCATAATGCCTTGTTCACGCAGGAAGGTGCTATCACTTTCAAGTTGACGAACGAGCGCCTCGGCTGTAACATAGCATTGAAAAAAAACGGAGTTAGTTTATCAGTGTTTGCAGCGCATCTTTCAGTTTTTGCTGAGCATCGCGCTTACCTGTATCCGATTGCACTCGCAGTTTTCGATGAAAATCGTTGTCTTTCAACACAATGTGGGGCAGATGGTTTCCACGGATGCTATACTCGCAGCTCTCGTGAGTTCCATACTGGAAGGCATTGCTGCAGTATGTGCAAATGACCGTTTTTCCTGGAGGAATCGCCTATAATTTGTTGACAACACGTAGTGCACTGTTAGCTCAAGTCTGTGTCTTGAATGCATCAAGCCGTGACGTACCGGAGCATTGCGATCGACCCACGATCCCTTAATGTCGAAGAACTGGTGCATGCTCGTACGGCCCATAACGTTCCCCATCACGACAAAGCTAAATATCTGGCCATACATCTCAATGGAGTGACAGCCGTAGAACCGTGTCAAGTGCGAGTCTGGGTTTTGCTTCATGTGTTGGATATACGCCGGTAGCATATCCAGCAGCACGTTTCGTTCACTGGTTGTCACGGATTTGACCAAAAACGAATAGTCTGCGGTGTAAAACATAAAGGCCCCACTGGACCCGCCAGACTGAAGCCTCTCGTGACACGTCGCCAGGAATGCTTTCCTGTACAGCGTCTCGTTGATACCGAATCCTTGGCGGATATCGCGGAAAGAGGACGGGCTGTAGTCGTCAAAACACACCGTCATGCCCAGCTCGTGCAGTCGAAGGTGCACCACTCGTCGGCCGTCCGTGACCATCGGCGTATTGGACGAGGCTGCTACAACGCCTCTCGTCGTAAAGTGGAGTACTTCTTTCCGCAGCGCTACGTTAAGCTGTGGCTGGAGATCAATGTCGACATCGCTGTAGCGATCGCTGTCAAAAGTTTCGCGCAGTCGGCTGGCGCGACAGTCCACATGCGGGGACCCGTTGATGGCCACCCAAATAACGAGGTCGATCAATCCTTTCGCTGTCTGTAGGAAAGAGGATGCGTCACGCACTCGCTGGAGCGCGCGCGGGTGATCACTGAGGAAAACCACGTCCGCGCTCCAGAACGAAATGAGGATGATCTGGTAGATGATGTAGGCCACCGTGAAGATCCTGGCACTGCGAATCACGTCCTTCTTGGCCTCTAGCGCCTCCTTCATGCCTCTGAACGGATGGGTCTGCGTCTCCAGCACTGCAAAAATGACGGCGCACAACACGGCGAGGATGACCACGACGTAGTACACGACGAGCTCGTTCGCGACTGTCTCGTCCACGAAGCAGGACTGGATCTTGGGATCGAACTCGACGTTGGAGACCCAGAGCAGGAAGGCGAAGACGGCCCCCACGCCCCAGGAGAAGGCGTGGTACCACTGCAAGTTGTGCTTGAGGTTCGTGAAGGGGTTCGTGGAGCACTGGTAGAGATTGAAGGACATGCAGAGGAACCAGCACTCGGACGAGAAGGTGCAGAACTGCGTGAGCGTGGCGAGCGCGCGGCAGCCCAGCGGGTTTGTGTAGACGTCCCAGCCGTACTGGAAGCGCAGCGCGTAGAGCAGGTCGACCACGGCCTTCCAGTAGATGAGCGGGTTGGGGTGGCGCCGCCACTTGCGCTTCCACAGGAAGGACACCACGATGACGGAGCAGCTGATGAGCGAGATGAAGGCGCCCGTTTGCGTGGGCAGCGAGTCGGGCCGCACCATGTTGGGCTTCACACCTTGGGCTCCCCTCGCCGTCGGCTAAAGTGCGACACGAAAACAAAGTGAGCACTGCGCAGCTGTGGCCTGGTAGAAAGATGTGCACTGAAGCCGTACAAAACGGAGCGCGGTGCGGTCAAGCGCGTCCTTGGTGGCGAGAAGGTGAATGAGAGACTGAGTGACGAGCTGCTCGGGATAAGTTGTACTGAGGCTGAGTGGAGACCGACCGCCTCTCTGTTGAGGGGCTCGTTTCTGGCCGGTGCTGGCGGTTTCACATTTGCCTCGATGATCGAGCACCACTGAATGGGGCGCCGTGAGAGACGACACCTGCGATAATTGCAGTGCGATTGCCAGGGCCCGGCCTGATCCCGCATCTCGTCATCTTACCAAACGGTAGGTCGGGGCGGCAGTGCAGTACATGTACAGCGTAGAGCATCGAGCTCAGTATGAATAGTGTTGCCTACGGTAGACCTGCAAGCACGCTCCATGCCCTACTTCGCCCCTGTGAAGTTGCCGCGAAGCTTTCTTCGTCGACTGAGTCGTCGTTGTGCTCTCTCTCTCTGTAGAGAAGGCAAAGTATGATGGCAGCAAAAACAACTATCCTCTTCACTCGCCTTGCGCAAAGGAAAGCGCGTTCGGACGATCGCTCACTTGTTAAACCCCAAGGTCTGCGGCTCACGAACGGTGAGCAGGGGTGGCACATCGCTGAAGAAAACCACCACAGCAACTCGGCGCACTGTGCATCTGAGAACGGCGGCGTGCAAGCATCGGAGAACACACATACACGACCCGTTGAACTTTGTCGCAGTCTTTCGAGCCCACCTACTTTCTGAACTTGCACTGTCCTGCGGTGGTTGTGCATCCGAGTTGCTCTTTGTATTGTTTGTGCATTTGCAGTGAATTTATCGCCGCTGGCTCATGCAAAATCTAAGGTCAGTTGGAGCTCGAAGTATACACGGTGCAGTCGTACAGGGTCGTAGGGCACATGGGTCACTCGCACGCTTACAGCGACAGGAACCAGTCCCGAGTCTCGCCGATGCCATCAGAGAAGTCGTAGGACGCCGTAAACCCGAGCTTGTTGGCGGCCTTAACCGGCGAGCAGACTGACTCCTTCACATCGCCCGAGCGGAACGGCACATTTACAATCGCAGCGGAAGAGCCGAACTTCTCGACGATGCGCTGAGCCACGGACTTAACGGCGGATTTGACGCCCGTGCACACGTTGAACACGTCAAACTCGTCGTCCTTCAGCAGCATCGCCGTGCGGATGGCACGAGCAACGTCCTTGACGTACACGAAGTCACGGTACTGCTCACCGTCGCCAGTCACCTTCAGCGTGCCGTTGATCTTGGCCTGTTCCATAAACCAGGAGACGACACCGCTGTAGGACGAGTGCGGGTCCTGACGCGGGCCGTACACATTAAAAAATCGCAGCGCCGTCGATGGAAGGCCGTAGTCCTTGTTGAACTGCTCCATCAAGTGCTCCATCTGGAACTTGGTGGTGGCGTACGCGCAGATGCCGCCAGTGGCCGTCTCCTCGCTCAAGGGCAAGTTCTCGGGCAGCGGGATGCCATACGTGGCAGCAGAAGACGCCGCAACGACGCGCTTGACGCCGTTCTTGACAGCCCAGTCGAGGACCTTGCGTGACCCTTCGACGTTGATGCGCTCGTACTTCTCCGGCAGACGCGTGCTCTCCTCGACGGAGATGGCAGCGGCCAGGTGCACCACGTAGTCGATCTGCACCAAGCACCATCGACAAATCAGCATTCATGATAAACGTGGGGAGTGTGTGTGNNNGGGGGGGGTCACCAGTGAGCGCAAACCAAGCAGGATCCAAACGCACCTTGTGGATAATGAAGGAAAAGTCGTCCACGACTGTAATGTCCTTGACCAGCACGGCGGCTGCGCCACGGTTGAAATTCTTGCCGTTGCTCATGTCGTCGTATACCACTACCTGCAATATTACGGTAAAATCCGACAGCGTCAGTCTCCAATATATATTTTGTGGCGCTAATAGCATCAGCAGCGGACCTCGAAGTTGTTGGCAAGCAGATCCTCCACCACGTGGCTACCGATAAAGCCTAGGCCGCCGGTGACCAGCACGACGGACTTCGGGGACGCGAAGCGGCGGAAGACCGGCGTCATAGCACTGTGGCCGCTGCTGGTCTGGTAGTAGCCTCCTCCGAAGAGCGCGCCCACCGCAAAGATGGCCAGCGCGCCCACATACACGTACAGCTTGGGCAGCAGCAGCCAACTCGTCTCGGGGCGGCCGTTGCGGCCGTGGCGCGTGGGCAGCATCTAGATCGCTCTTGGTAGAAGTCGCGCACTGAGTTTGCTGGCTCGCGTAGCAATGCTGTCGGACAGTACCCCTAAGCTGCATTTCGGACCATACCAAAATCAAGTCAACGCGAACCCGTGATTTTGAGCATACAAAAATCAAGTCAACTTCCGATTGTGTGGACTTCGTTAGATATGGGACTTTCGACTTCTCGAAAGTCCCATAACTTTATGAATAGATGTATACTTAGTCAGACAATACTTCTTCGCGCTATAATACATGTACTTAGACTCTGCTTCGTGCTCGGCGGGGCTTCTTGCATCACTTGGTCGCGATGGGTCGGTGGCAATCAATATCGATAGAGCAGAGTGGAATTCTGTCCCGAGCGAACTTCAAGAACATCGTCAGGCTTGTCACTTTGACGAAGCCGAGTGTACTAACACGGCAGCATGGAGGCAATCTAGCCACACTGCTCTTCTATCCTGACGTACATATAGCTTACCAAGACCAAAGGGATGTTGTTTCACTTCATTTTGTTTTACCAACAAAAATACTACCCACCTGTCACGGATGGGATATTGCTCCCTCAGCACCGTCCGTCGCAAGAAGCGTGCTAGGATAGTCATCGGTCCTCTCTACGCAGGTACAGTACAGCCAGCAACCTGCCCGCTTACCACTCGCTGGCAATGTCGTTATGGACACAGCGCACAAATCCTAAATAGTCATGAACCAGTCCCGGGTCTCACCGATGCCCGTGGGGAAGTCGTACGACGCCGTGAATCCCAGCTTGGTTGCAGCTTTCACAGGAGAGCACACGGACTCCTTCACGTCGCCCTGGCGGTACGGAATATGGGAGATGTCGGCGGACGAGCCGAACTTTGCCTTCACAGCGACTGCAACGTCGTTGATCGAAGTCTTGACACCAGTGCACACGTTGAACACGTCGAAGTCATCGTCCTTCAGCAGCATCGCCGTGCGGATGGCATGAGCAACGTCCTTGACGTACACGAAATCACGGTACTGCTCACCGTCGCCGGTCACCTTCAGCGTGCCGTTGATCTTGGCCTGTTCCATAAACCAGGAGACGACGCCGCTGTAGGACGAGTGCGGGTCCTGACGCGGGCCGTACACGTTGAAGAATCGCAGAGCCGTCGACTTTAGGCCAGACTGTTCGTGGAATTGTGCCATGAGGTGCTCCATGTCGAACTTGGTGGTAGCGTACGCGCAGATGCCGCCAGTGGCAGACTCCTCGCGCAGCGGGAGATCCTCCACCTTGGGAGTGCCGTAGGTTGCACCCGACGATGCAGCGACAACACGCTTGACGCCGTTCTTAACGGCCCAGTCGAGCACCTTGCGGGATCCCTCGACGTTGATGCGCTGGTACTTCTCCGGAAGACGCGTGCTCTCTTCAACGGAGATGGCAGCGGCTAGATGCACGACGTAGTCGATCTGCGTATGGTGGGGCAACACGCACAATGAACAGGTCAGGTGAAGGCTCCGAAACACGAAGTGATAAAGACAGGGTCGAAAATGGAGACGAATGACACGAACCTTGTGGACGATGTACGAGAAGTCGTTCACGACCGTGATGTCCTTGACCAGCACGGCTGAGACGTCCTTGTTAAAGTTCTTGCCGTTGCTCATGTCGTCGTACACGACAACCTGTAAATGACACACACGTAGTTTGTCAGAACACCCTACAAAGCTCACACGATGGATCCGGCACGCACGTTGAAGTCGTTGGCGATGAGGTCCTCGACGACGTGGCTGCCGATGAAGCCGAGTCCGCCGGTCACGAGCACCGTAGAGTGGCCATTGGACGGCTGCGTCACGGCGGTGGCACCGAGGCTCTGTGCCAGGTCCATGGACGCGCGATAGTAGTAGCCGCCGCCCGAGAGCATGCCGACGAGGAACACAAGCATGGCGCCCAGATACAGGTGTGTCTTCGAGATGAGCATCCACGAGCTCTTGAGCTCGATCTCGTGCTCCGGGTGGCCCTTGTGGTTGGGGAACGTCTTCTCGACCGTCTCGTTGGGCGTCATCGTGGTGGTCTGCGTTCCGTTGCTTGCGTGTGCTGCTTGGAGTGAGATGCAAAGTGGGTCTCGACTGCCAAAGGCGAGCGTCAGCGAGTCTGGTCGACTCGACCTGCATGGACGTCCGCGAGGGAAGCGGAAGCTCGTGGGCCCCACTGTCTATGGTTGCCAAAGATCAATTGCAGGCCGAAAAAAACAAGCAGTCGCAGTGGGCTTTTTGAAAAATGGAACCTTAGCGCTGAGTGGCCATTGATAAACCCGGCAGCACTGATTGTGCTTTTCATTCTACAGCACGTCGCCCATATATTATTCTTAAATACGATACGAGTCTGCGACGTGTTAGCGTTGCCACCAGTATCGTAGTCGACAGTTACCCTGGGTGACGGACGTTCAACCCGATTTGGGTGAAAGTTGGGCCATCGCTTCAACCCCTCCCCTACACGATCACGGCGGCAACTGACAGATCGAATCTTACAAACCTCAAGTCTAATTTTGACGCTTGTTTTGAGCCACCCGCCAGGTCCCACCGCTCGGTTCACCACTTCAACCACCGCCTTCGAGCACGCCGCGCGTGAATGCCCAGGGCGATACTCGCGTCACGAAGAAAAGCAAGCGCGCTACGCCACTGTCAGCTCTGCATGGGCTTCTTGTCGACACACGCCCGAGAGCTTGCGCTCGCTTGCTGACGGCGCCCCAACAAGAACGTTTTGGGATTTTGTACAAATGTTCAGGGATTTTGGTTGCCCACGGCAAGCAGTTGCGCCAAATATTGATGGACATGCCACGGCTTGCGCCTCCTGGTCGCCCGCACAACATAATCGACGTGCTGTCCGCGAAAACTGAAGTTTGCTACAAATGTAATACCACGGAGTACGTGGCGGCGCGTACTCCGTGGCGCGGTCGCCAGTCTAGGCATTCCGCTATTTCCTCGGAGAAACGAGATCGTGAGCTTTGGGGGCGGCGACGGCGTAGTACGCTCGAGGTACATGTAAATTCCAGTGCTGATCGACGTGAAAGTTCTCGTCGCGGGTGGGCTGTTCTGCAAGGCTTGAAGTCGAAAGCACGAGATATTTAGCACGACGATAGCTCCGTAGACGAACGTATTCGTACTGCAGGCGATGGAGGGTGCGTTTCAATCTTACGGTCTTGTTTTCAGATACGACTCACATCGGATACGAATTCTCGTTCGGTGGCGGTGGTACAGACTCGTCGACGCCATTCGACGCGTGTTCCCTACGATTGATTTTGCTGGTAGCCGGCTTCGCGGCGAAGACCATGGACTCGATTCCATGCTTCCTGCTGGATACGTAGACGAAATGAGGTCAACACCGTTTGATTTGCAGCAATATTTTCGCCAGTCGAGTCATGATTCACTTGAGTGAGTGCGGTGGGCTGGTTCCTCGACACATGCTGGATGATCGTGAACTTTGACCGTGCCAAGCCGCATAAATCAAAACCAACTTGACTTCTGCACATGTTAGTGTTACGGTAGCCATACCAGGCACTGCCGCTGGCAGTCTGCCGGAACTACAGTATATCTTCACATGTACACTGTACACGATGCTCCGGGCATCATGCTCGTCGACACAACTCGATACTACAGTAGTAAAACAAAACAAAAAAACTGTAGTGCACCAGCAAGCTCTATTTGCAATCCAAACGCAAAGCACATCGACTGCAAGTACCAGCTATGCCGACACACGCTCACTACGAAAAAATGACAAGATGACAGTACAGCCCCAGAAGCGGGCAGTCCTGCAACCCCTTCTCTTCTTCTCTCAGTCACTCTACAGCGCGCGCACCACGTCCTCTACACACCAAACCGAAAGCACCAAATGCCTGCAGTTCGTGAACAGCGAAAACGAGCTTACAGCTGCGGAGCAGCCGTGACGCCCACGGCGGGAGCGGCAGCAGCCTCGGGCAGAACATCGTTGGGCACGTTCAGCAAACCACGGCCGTTGTTGATGCTCTTGAAGAAGTCGCCAAACACCAGCGAGATGATAGCCATCAGCTTCATCAAAATGTTCAGGGCCGGACCAGAGGTATCCTTCAACGGGTCACCCACGGTGTCGCCAACAACGGCGGCCTTGTGGATGGCACTGCCCTTACCCTGCACGATAAGCTTGCCATCCTTGTCCTCAATGGACACGCAGCCCTTCTCGACAAACTTCTTCGCGTTATCCCAGGCACCACCAGTGTTTGACTGTGAAATGGCGAGCTGCACACCAGACGTCAGGCCGCCGACAAGCAGGCCAGACACGGCGTGGACACCAAAGAAGGTGCCGGCAACGATGGGGGACAGCATGACCAGAAGTCCAGGCGGGATCATCTCACGCAGAGAAGCGTCCGTGGAGATCTTGATGCAACGAGCGTGGTCCGGAGGACCGTGGCCGGGAAGACCCTCAAGAAGACCGGGGATCGTGGCGAACTGGTGCTTGACCTCCTTCACCATCTCCATAGCGGCAACACCCACAGACTTCATAGTCATAGCGGTGAACCAGTACGGCAGCATGGCGCCCATGAACAGGCCGGCGAACGTGATTGGCGACAAGATGTTGATAGACGTCTCCTCAATACGGGTCACGAAACCACCGAACAGAGCGAGCGACACAAGAGCAGCCGAACCAATGGCGAATCCCTTGCCGATAGCAGCCGTCGTGTTACCGGCAGCGTCAAGAGCATCAGTCTTGTCACGCACCTCAGCGGGCAGCTCAGCCATCTCGGCGATACCACCAGCGTTATCACAAATGGGACCATAGACATCAATGGCCAGGCAAGTAGCGAGCGTGCCTAGGAAGCCAAGAGCAGCAAGAGCAACACCGTACATGCCAGCGGTCGAGAAGCCGATGTACACAGCGATCGAGATGATCGTGATCGGGATAATAGCCGACTTGTAACCAAGAGCAAGACCGTAGATGATGTTGGTAGCAGCACCAGTCTCGCAAGCCTGGGCAACCTCGCGCACGGGCTGATAGCTGTGCGACGTGAAGTACTCCGTCACGAAGCCGACGATGCAGCCACCCCAAAGACCGACGGCAACACAGTAAAAGGCACGGATAGGGGTCACCTGGTACGTACCGCCGATCGAGAAAGTCGACGGCAGCAGCCACAGAGCAACCGGGACGATGAGAATAGTCATGAGCAGAGTGGAGCCGAAGAGCTGCACCTTCAGCACAGTCTCGACGTCCTTCTCCTTCTTGACGGGCCACACGTGGGTGGCGAGGAAGCTAATGACGGCGGACACGAAGATACCCGTAGCCGTGATCACGAGCGGGAACAGAACGGCGGGCCAGCCGGCACCGATGATCTCGGGGCTCTGCGTCGAGATAACCAGGCAGGCGCACGTCGCCTCGGCAAGCGAGCCAAACAGGTCCGAGCCCATACCGGCAACGTCACCAACGTTGTCACCGACGTTGTCGGCAATGGTAGCGGGGTTGCGCGGGTCGTCCTCGGGGATGTTCTCCACAACCTTACCGGCAAGGTCGGCACCGACGTCGGCAGCCTTGGTGTAGATGCCACCGCCCACACGGCCAAACATGGCAATAGAGGATCCACCGAGACCGTAGCCCGAGATGGCCTCGAACAACTTCTTGTAGTCCGTCGACAGCGGGTACTGCGTCTCGAACGCCTTAATCAGGATAAACAGCACCAACAGAGCCATGGAGCTCAGTCCGAAGCCCATGACGGCACCGGCACGGAAGGCTGTGTTAAAGGCGTCGCGCCAGCCGCGAGCGCCCTCCTTCATGGCCGAGACCGTGGTACGTGCGTTCGAGTAGACGGCCACCATCATGCCCATGTAGCCGGCGGCCATGGACGTGAGGCCGCCCACAGCGAAGGCCGTGGCGTTCAGCGTGCCGAAGAGCCAGTCAAACTTCTGGCCGTCCTTGTTCACGAACGACGTGAGCACGAGCACCACAGCACCGAAGACGATGATGAAGGCGAAGCACAACGTGTACTCGGCCAGCAGGAAGGCGCGCGCGCCCTCCTGGATGGCCACGTAGATCTCAAACAGGCGGTCGGCCGTCTGGTGGCGCACCTCGGACGCCAGCAGCGCGTAGCCATCCCCGCGACGCGTCACCTTGACCTTGGACACTTCCCAGAACAGATAGGCCGCGAACAGGATGCCGAAGACACCCGCGCTCACAATGTAGGCGTACGCTTCGAAAGCTTCCGCCATGGTCGCTCTTTAGATCTCTCGCTCTCGCCGACAGAAGTCACTCCTCAGCAAGGGACGCAAAATCCGAAATGGCACGGTCCCCCGCAAAGGATCCCGGGATTCGAGAACCAACGGCCAGCAAGCAAAGATCCCTACACTTGCGCCCTCTATACGTATACAGTGCCGCCGTGGTTGCCTTTGTGGCGTCTGATTCGAACTGCAAAGATTTGATTCCCATCACCCATAACCCGGAAATGGGCCCCTAAATGGGGCAGCCGTAAGTATATGATGTTTTATATGGGCCAAGTTGAAGCGCCAGTGATTGAGGCGGGGCGCAACGCGATCTTGGACAGCCTTGGGTGACAATGGCGGCGGTAAGGACGACTGTAGCAGCGCTATCGCCGACACTTTGTCGGTCACTGCCCAAGCGTGGCATCGGATATGGACCAACGGCAAGGTTGATCTCAACCCAGACTCGGTTGGTGGAGGAACCCACGCGAGGGAGGAGAAGCTCCAGTGGATGCTTCTCCCGTATTGGTGATGGAGCCTCCACCACCACCAGGTTGTCGCGCCAACATTTGTCAGGACGATTGCTGGCGTGGCAGAACAACCTTTGTTTACGACCCAGTCCGCTGCGACTGGAGTCCGATGCCGCCGTTGCAGCAGATCCGCCGCGGCCGTTTCGCTACTCGATTCGAGCACCTCCCCCGCTGCGAGCTGTCATCGACAACCAGGCGATGAATGGCACGCAGGCCACCACTGTAACACCCGACTCGCGATTGCAGGACGAAAACAAAATGGGCCCCCTGCTGAAAAATTGGTCCTTTCGCCTCGGCTCTGCGCGACTCAGAAATGATAAAACCTGGGAAAAACCTCGAACATCCGGATCCGTCGGTATCTTTCGCGGTTGAAGCATCCGGATCGGTTGGTAAGCTTTGAAGCTGCTTTTCACGCCGTTAGCGGCGCTGCTCGGTTCGCGCGGGACACCGGACTCCAGGCTCGAATGGCTGGAATACCTTCCGCCGTGGTTCCATTCGCCTCCTGCCAGAGAAGGCCCGCCAGCCACTTTCGCGGCATAAATACGTTGCGCGTGCCTCAACGCAGCTGCTTGCGCGTCAAAGCGTGTGGCCCGCGCAGGCCGATTCGAGCAGAGACCAGGCTCCAAAGTGCCCACGGTGGGTGTCGACTGTCGAGGGGGGAAGACCCGCCCAGATGAGCCGCGGCGTGCGTGGCGGACCAACACGCACAGCTTTGGTCACAGACCCTATCACACGACGCCGGGATTCCGTGATGGATAGCCCTCAAAGCCAGATGTGCGCGCGAGAGCGTTGGCACTGGCGTCTACATGTAGACGCACCGTCGACGTGGGTCTCCGCAGCACCGATCTGCGAGCTCTACAGGGTGCGTGCAAGGATCAAAGGAGATGGTCCTGGCGCTGCAGCTGCTGCCGATGCTGCAGCCTTCGGCCGCCTACGCACACCGTCAAGACACAGCTGGCGTGCAGAAAGCTGTGAAGGTGAGTACTGCAGTACCGGACTGCTATTTTTCATGCAACACCCAATTCAAAATCTGTTGAGGTTTGTCCACTTGTCACTTTGTACTGCAGCGCAGCAGCGTCAACCGGCTTCTGGGCGTGCTGTTAAGTTAATTGTCCCGTGCACCCCGATGGGGTCTGGCGGTGATGTCGGAAGCTCGCTTGAAGTACGTATCGCGAAGTGTGCACCGACGACACCAGGTGGTGGTCACCACCGCCATAGTTCCTTGCCCGCTAAAGTCACTTCACTAAAGTGTTACCGCTGCAGCCCGGTCAGCCTGCCGCACCCTCCGAAAGCTCACTGGCACTCCGGACAGACCATGCCTCACTCACGTCGCTGACAGCTACTGTGATTCAATGATCTGGGCCCACCAGTATCCTCTCGTAACGGGGTGTAAGCGCTTCTGAGAACACACCGCGGATAAAGCTGTATCATAGTGACTAGATCACATTTGTCAGTTGGCGTCGACGTGAAGAGGTTTGTTCGCTGTCACTCTGTTGTCTTGTACGAATAGCATCGACTATCAGGCTCGTTTTGAACGCAAGCTTCAACAGTATTTGAAGTCACGCATAACTTAACTTATATAGAGAGAGGTCCATTTAACCTTTATTAACTTAACTTATATATGCAAAAGTGAGTTGCGGGGTCGGAATTCCGACGATCGGATTGGTTGGCACGTTGAAGATGCGCACGGTTATGCACAATCGACACTGCAAAATAATTTGAGCACGGCGGCTACACACGATTTCGTGCGCCACATGACCGTCAGGCTGGCAGGGTGTTGTTGGTGCTCGGGGCTCATTGCCTCAACAGCACATGCAGCGTGTTAAGTGAATTTTGGTGTGGGGACATTCGGCACGTGCGGGATTTGCACCGGAAACCAGCAGTCGAACTAACGCCCTACTACAGCTCGAGATGATAAATCTGGCGATGACCAGATAGTGCTGTGTTGGGCCTGCATTGCAGGAGATCGCGTCATGCCACACGTACGTATTCGCTCGCCCTTCCAATTCACATCGGCCCCTCCGATCCACTAGGATTTCACCTGAAAACAGACGCCTACCACTTGATTGTTCGTCCTTGGTAACACTATCTAGTAGTTGATTGTTGTATTGTGCTGTGCCGTGCAGACGCGCTTGCCAACTCCCCCATCCATGGTTGCCATTATTCAAAATAGTCTGTGCGTTGCATTCCACCCACTTGAGCCAACTTCCGCGCCACTGTTCCCGCCATGAGACGCAACAGCTACACAGATCAATACTTCGTCAAGACCATGCGAGGGCCTCGACGCGAACTCGCAATCGACAGCTTCTCGCAGAAGCAGGCATCGTCTAGCGTGTGGTACTACCGCGTGAACGTGTCCGTGTATGAAGAAGTCTTGGTGTCAACCTTTATCGACGAAGATTCCAGTGACGACGAAGATGGTGATGGCAGGTCCAGCGGTGCCTCGCAGGTGGCTGTTGAACACTACTCCATCCTTAGACGCTACAGCGACTTCTTGCAGTTGTACGAAACTATTTGTGCCGAGGTCACTGGTCCAAAGACGTTGCCGCCGTTCCCGGGAAAGGAACTCATTTCACCGGCGTTGAAAGGTATGCTTCGACGTGAGTCATCATCGAAGACTGTGCTGGAAGATCGGAGCGCCAAGTTCGAGGCGTTGCTACAGTGGATTGAAAGCCACCCGGATGCTCGAAATTGCCCGGCATTTGTCAAGTTCATCGGTAGACCGCCGCAGTCGCACGACGGCTACGTCAGTCTCAAGGAGTATACACCGTCCGACTGGCTGTCGTCGCTGGAGCAGACGGCGAAGGGCATGGAAAGTCGCAGACGCCGGTATTCCACGGGAAACTCAGCTGGCCGATCACAGTTCAAGCGATCGAGTTCAGAAACGACTAACAGCTTGAGCAGCTTCCACCACCAACACATCGAGTCGGTCCGAGAAATGTCCTCCATGCGTGGGGTGACCCGCGTCTCGGGGTCGACCAGCGAACTGGTAGTTCGGTACTCCATGTAATGAGCTGCAGTCGAGAGTTAGTATGAAAGTTAGTCGAGAAATTAGAAAGTTGCAGTGCAACCAGGTACCAGTAGCCTATATGATTGATACTGTCACTACTGTAATAGAGTATGTAAGTTTATAGTTTTGCTCTTTGGCCATTTCAGAAGGTCTTGTGCACTATTGCTACGATAGGTCATTCCCGTCATGGCGCTTTCGTTTGGCAGCTGTAGCCAGCTCGCGCTCCTGAAGTAGATAGAGCAGCAATGGATACATGAGGTGCTGGAAGAGGGCGTAGTTCACACGACCGCTACCGTTCAGGTCGGCTAGAGAGCTCAGCTGCTTCATTTCTAACATGGTTCCAACTGGGAAGCCCCGGGTCTCAGCGAGCTGTTTTAGGGCTTCGCGGAAGTCAGTTGTGGGGATGACGCCTTGATGCGTAGTATCGAAGCTCGCGAAACACTCGTAACTTGCTTGTCGTACGGCATCTTCACTTGGAAGCCCCTCGGTTGCAAAATCCCAGACGCCCATCTCGTGAAGTAATGCAGACTTCTCGGCCAGAGTGTTCATGTTTGTCAGCTCTCCAAGATGCTGAGCCATCCGTGGGATAAACTCGTGGTAGTAAACTACGTGTTCAGGTGCATCGGCGCGCTCTTCGCCAATCGCAACAAGCTGCATTAGCTGGTACGGTGACAATAACAGCTTCTGCATTCTTTTCATAGCAACCTTGACCTCTTTCTGGGTTAGTCGTTGCTTCAAATGTTTCGAGGAGCCCTGTAGGTTGCATTTCTCGAAGGCTTGGAATTGTTTGAGTAAGTACTTCTCCGGGCGGTCGATGAACGCCTTGCGCTGAAAGCGAAAGATCATGCGACGCACGCGACGCAACAGAGGCCCGAGCTTCTCACAGAGGATCTCCTCCATACCGTTAGCATGGGTTTTAGTCTCAGCGAGAGCTAACGTGAGGTTGATTTCCGCTTCACTAAGCAGAAGCTGTGGTGTCTCGAGGAAACCTCGCAATTGATAACGGGACATACGAGGATGCTGTCGAGCTGACGAACGTCGGCGACCAGCAGAAGAGCGACGGCGAGAGCGAGCGCTTAGATCAGCATCGACTTCTGCAGCATTGTTTGCTGCTTCATCGGAAGTTGGTACCGTATTGGGAGTAACCTTATCTCCTTGATCCTCGTTTTCGCTTTCGTTCGCTTCTTCAGGGATGGCAGTCGTCGCCTCCTGCTGCTGTGCTTCGAACTCGGCCGCAGCCCGCCGGGCAGCTACGGCATTGGCTGCTTCAGCAACGCGTTCTGCATGCGCTTCCAAGAGCACGATCAATTTTTCGACAGTGTAATGGGTCTGACGAGCCGACACCACCTCAAATGCATCCAATGCCTCATCCTCCTCGTCATCGCGCTGGGTCGCGCCGTCCGCACGATCAGATCCGCTCATGGTTGCAATCATTTCTGCAGCAACGGATACAAAATCGCCATACGCCATCATGTCGTCTCTGTCTGCAGAGACAATGGCCAGCAGCACTTGACGCGGCTCCACACTCGAGTTCAGCTCCAACGCATCGACTGTCTCGCGGAAAAGCTCGACCGGTAGTTTGCCGTCGTTATACGAGTCGCTGTGCTGCATTTGTTCGAGTAGATACTCCTCCATCGCGTCTCGTTCGTGCTCGCGCTGCTCTTCCTCGCGGGTGCGCATGACTGCAGGTACCCGCGTGGACGCGAACTCGTCGCTGAGGTCAACCAGCCGCGTTGATTGCAGCTGCAGCTTGCGCCGCACCACGCGATCCAGCACCGCCTCGTCGAACTTGAAGGCCTCGAGGTCATGGAAGTGCGGGTCCTGCTCCACCGTAAATCCTCTCACCCGCTGGTGGTCTGCACTTAAGTGGAAGTAGAGCCGCGCCACTGCCTCGGGGGATGGCGTCTGCGGTGTGGGCTTGCTGAAGGTGGCCATCATGCGAGGCAAGGCGTCTCTGCCGCTGGCAGTAGGTGTCACGTGGAACTTGTAAGAGAGACGCCCGCTCGCCGCCCATTGCGAGAGCAGCGCCGTCACGGCGTGCTGAGACTCGGCCGCGTCCGCCATATTGCCCCCAGACTAACTGCTCCAACTGCTCCAAGGAGTTGGCGCATGCGAGCAGCTATGTATAGCGTCTCCTGGTGAAAAATGGTTACATTCCAACTGCCACACGATTGGTTGCGCAGGTTGAAGTGTTCGATGGCAATCAATTCAGTTTCCGCCGGATTTCTTTCGCAGGCGCGGCATAGGAATCCAGCAGAGCCGAAGGTGACATGCATCGGAGCCTGGTTATACTGCGTCATGTGGTGGAGCTCGTGGTGCCCCCAGTCCACAAACGGAGTGTCGAACATCCACCCGATTGGATAGCAACCCTCTTCGATTTCGAACAGGCCAACCCGAAACGTGACTGCCATGTCATTCTCGAAAATCCTCCGTGGGGAGCAGAGTCTTGCTTCCGCCAGGGGGTTCACCACTCGACCGACTGCCGAACGATAGTGCATGGGAAGAGCGAGAGCCACCAGCAGCAGCCAAACAGAGCAGCAGTTGGTCGAGGCCACGCGGCGGGTCCGACGTGGTCTCGCCATCGACAGCTTCTCGAGTAGTCCAGCCACAGGCGTCTGGTACTACCGAGTGGACGTGTCCGTCTACGAACAGGAGCTGCTGTCCACGTTCATCGACGAAAGCGAAAGCGATGACGGCAGTGAAGGCGACAGATCCAGCGACGCTGAGGCACCCGCCGACATCGAGCAATACTCTGTTTTGAGGCGCTACAACGACTTCCTACAGCTCTACGAGCAGATTCGTAAGGTTGTTACTACCACTGAGGGTAATGCAAGCAGCTTGCTACCGTTCCCCGTCAAAGAGTACATTTCACCAACGTGGGCAGGCTTGCTATGGCGCGCCTCATCGTCAAAGAACGTGCTGGAAGAACGACGCACCAAGTTCGAGGCTCTGCTGCTGTGGGTCGAGAACCACCCGACTGCTCGGAACTGCCCAGCGTTCGTCGAGTTCCTGGGAAAGCCCCCGCAGACTCAAGACGGCTACGTGAGCCTGAAAGAGTACACATCGCCAGACTGGCTGTCGTCTCTGCATCAGGTGACGCAGGGCGTTGAGGGTCGCAAGCGCAGGTATTCCGCCGGTAGCTCGGCCATCCGGTCGCTACTGGAGCGATCAAACTCGGAAGTGTCCGGAACCCTCTGCCACTCCCGTCGCAAACGTCTTGTCGCTGTAATGGAGACACCATCAACTCGTTTCCTGGGTAAGCGTCGCACTCGCTCAGCCCACCTGAACCGGCGTGCTGGGCCGCCTTGCAAGAAGTTGGCGCTACCTGCAGCACTTGCAGGAACCACCGCTGTCCAGAAGCTGCCTAACGCAGATCAAGCTTCTCTTGCTCCGCTGTCGTGCGGAAAGAGAAAAGTTGCTCAAGTGGAAGGCAACACCCGTACGAAACAATGCGTCGCGTGATTCGTGAATAGTCATGATCATATATCTTCTTACTCGCGTGTTTCGAGTTCGGTGGGTCAGTACCTTTCTTGCTTTTGCTGTTAACTCTTCAAGCTTCTATCCCTCATTGTTGTCATCGTCGAGGTCCAGCACGTTTTCTTCTTCTTCGACGTCGTCAAATACAATCGAACCCGCATCATCTTCCTCGTCTGGCTCCACTTCTTGAGGGAAGTAGTAATCATCGCCCTTATCCTCCGGGTCGTGTGTCTTGTGGCGTCTGCGCTTGGGGCGCTTGTGCTCGTCATCTTCCGAAGTCTCTGTCGGCGCAGATTGACCCTTCTTCTTCCGACGCTGCACTTTAGGAGCCTTTCCAAGTGGTTTGAGCGAGTCCGCTGTAACGTAGTCGTCCAGGAACATTCCCACAGACGCAGTATCAAACACCTCGCCACGATATGCCTTCGCTGCAAGCACCTTTTTGTTCGTTGCAGGGTCACGCTGGCGTCGGAAGAGCACCATGCGGTGTTCCACACGCTGGACATCTGGGAGCATGTTTTCGAGCGACAACTTGAGACTCGTGGAGTCCATCCAGGCAAAACTCACCGTCCGATGTTTGTGCATGAGGTCGTCGATCCACTGCTTCTCGTGCGGCTGGAACCTCCGACCCCGCAGAAGGAGCACGCAGCTCGGTCGGGACAGACAACGCGCCTCTAGCTGCGCTGAGTTCTGCACCTGCTGTGTGACCTTCTCGGTCCGAGCCTTCACGTGCTTCGCTAGGGCTTTGACCGACTGCAAGTAATTGAGGAAAACTTGTTTGGGTTTCTCCCCGTTGGCCACTGTGAATACTGTGGGCGAGATGTTGGACCGGATGCCGTAGCGCTTGAGCACCGATTTGCCCGACGTCGGAAGCTTCTGTCGGCAGTCCAAGACCCCCACGGAGCTCTTGCCCGCCAGCCGCGGCGACACATCGTCGAAGACTTCGGGCAGCACGTCGTCCGGCCGCGAGCACAGCACCACCCAGGGCTCCCCGGAGCGGAAGACGCGCTCCATCATGGCCGCGTCCGTCACCTCGAGGCGGTAGACGTGGTCCTGCGACGTGGAGAACTGCAGGAACGCCGAGCCGAACAGCGCCACCACGATGACACCCACAGACACCAGGACGTACCAGTGGTCACGCCACATGCGGTTGCGCAGAAACATCTTCATATCGCGCACAGAGCTCGACTGCGCGCCGCCCTGGGACCCCCGAGCCATCCTTGCACCGATCAACGCAAAATGAGTGTTCGTTTTGGGTAATTTTCCGTTTGGAGATCTTTTTTTTTGCAACGTTGAAAAAGTTTTGCGAAGGACAAGACCGTTAGCCGTTAAACAATTGGTTGTTGTATCTGCCATGTTGTCTCCTGTGAAGGAAATTTTGATTGGCATTGTACTCGCTGTCGGCGTCGGTCTGGTCTGGCAAAACTGGAAGGGTGGTGAGATGGATCGTATCAGCCGATTCTATAAGTGGCAGGAGGCACAGCAGAAGAAGGAGAAGACTAAGAGCGAGCACGCTGACGACTAAGTTGCGTTGAAGAGTCTCGAAGAGGCTTACAACTTGACAGGTTTGCAGCCCCATTTCAGTGGCTAGTGGCGTGGTTCTCTAATTGGAGAAGAATTCTAACAAGGGCGGCTTTCAAGAAATACCAAACAGATCAGCTGAAGCGGACAAACCTTCCAAGGAGAGCGACACTTACTAATTAAAAAAAACGGAGAAAGCGCGATGAAATACACTTGCAAGCTTGATGCTAAGCCGCAGCTAACATGTAAACCACCAATGCCACACATTTCCGAAAATCCGATAACTACTTCGAAGTATTGATTTCCGTAAAATTAAACCCATATATTTGACCCACATTTGACATTTTAGAAACCCATTTGCCCAAAACAATTTGATAATCAAGAGATGCCACGTATACTGCTGCTGCTGACGCTGGCGCTGGGCTGCGTGGCCTCTGTGGCGTCCGAAGCCGTCGTTGCGCAAGACTCGCATGCCTTAGAGCTGGCGGAGCACCACCATGAGACGGATCACCAGCTGGAGAGCAACGGCGTCGTTGTGCGTTGCCGCTCGTGCGGTGCCCCCGTCGCCTACAAGAAGTGCGCACGCGCGTCTTATTTGCGCTCTTTCCCGTCGCTTTCTGACCCATTTCCACCCCTTTTTCAGTGACTTTATCGACCTTCACGACACATCCAAATCCGTGGGGAGCCGCCACGAGGCAGTACTAGGCGATGGCGCCGAGCTCTTCACCTTCGTGAATCCCAGTCGGGTACGGAAACGCGGAGTTGCTGCCCAAAAACTCGGTAACTCTTACCCATATGTTGATGCATGGCTCAAATTATAGGCAGAGTTTGAGCTGGCGGGCTTCAAGAAGGTGCTGGGGCTGGAGGGCGACATCTTCTCCAAGAAGGCGACGGTCTTCGACGACTACAGCTGGCGCGACATTCGCTGCAGTAGCTGCAAGCGACACATTGGGTGTGTGCTGAGCTGGCAGGTTTTGGGGAGCTTTACCACCTTTTTGGCTGACTATTCTGATGTTTTGGTGAGTGCAGATGGGCGTTCTACCACGACGACTTGCAGCAGTGCATCAACACGCGGCTGGTGGAGACTATCTCGGCCAAGAGAACCACGGAAAAACTGCTCGCATCGACGGCAGAGCTGGAACGGAAGACGGAGATCGTAAGGAAGGAGCTTGAGGGACAATGTATCTTTGCTGCTGCTGGCTGGTGGACCTACGAAATTTGCTACAAGCAAGAGGTTCGCCAGTTCCACCAAGAGCCCGACGGATCTCGTCCTAGTGAGTGGAGCATGGGCGTGTACGTGCCGGATGGACAGGTGAAAGACACGGCTTACGTGGGCACAGATGTGGTACAGTACTTTGCAGGCGGACAGCACTGCGACGAGAATGGCGAGTTGCGCAGCACTAAAGTGGTCTATATGTGCTGCAAATCGCGTCCCAAGAGCGTGTCGGTGGAGAAGGTGGATGAGCCTGCGATCTGCACGTACCTCATCAGTGTGTGCGTTCCGAGCTTGTGTGATTCAGAGGAGGATGAAGAGCATGACGCTGCTGAGAACGAACATATTGTTGAGTCGTGCAAGGAAGACTTTGAAGCTTCCCACACAGACTTGGGAACACCGTCGACATTCTCCACTTTGCGCTGGTCTACAGTGATTTCGGAAGATAGCAGCGAGCTAGACTGGGCTCGACGAATGCAGTTCGCAGACTGACTTTTGTCGCTGTGCAAAGCTTTCTTCTGACCATGAATGACATTTAATGTTTGTCCTGTGATACCGGTAGCAGCCAAGGGCAGCCCCATTGCAGAGATGACACAGTTCATTTGACTCACTTTTGAAACGATATTTTGTTAGATTAGGAAGCGCGAATCTATTAGAGTGTTTCTTGCAATGTTACGCCGGCCGACGTATGCACGAGCGCACAGCAGCATTGTGTGGAGCCCATACGTCGCTATAGCAGAGATCGCATGGTTGCCAATCCAGAGGTCGAATAAACAGAAACACTGGAGGACAGGTAAAACGTAAGAACCAAACCACGTCAACGGAAGAACTAAAAAATGTGGTGCTCGTACCAGAAGGTCCAGCAACATAAGATCATTTTCAAGCCCCAGCAGCAGGGACGCCTCAACAAACTTGGAATTTGTGTCTGCCAGCAATCACAGATCTGAAGGTTAGTTAATCAAGGCGACGACATCGACGGTGGATGGCGAGAAAACAGTACCTGACAAAAAGAGCGACTGCTTGCTGAAGGACATGTCCGGTGGAATATCAAGGAAGCGAGTTAGACAAGTATGCGCGCGGTAGATCCTCCAACGAAACCTGTCGTTTTGGTTTTCTACGAATGCCTTCAGGAAGTCCCGCAGCTGCTCAGCATTGCGCACCATGTCCTCTGTTGTCACCGTTCCGCTCTGGCGCTTTGAGCCCGGGCTTTTCAGCGGAAGAGTTGAAGGACCTTTCGGTGAGAATGAGCGCTGGATCAACCCTTCACCGCTACCCCCATGCCGGCCGATGACACTTTCGCCTCGGACAGACGAGAACAAAGTGCAGAATTTTCGTTTCCACTTCCGAGTCACAAATACTTCAAACGTTTGGCAATTTGGAAAAGAGGAATCAAGGTGACGACCGGCCGTAAGTCCTGTTTCTTCCTGTTTGAGCTGGTCGACCAGTTCTCTCATGTTCCCGTCCGCAAATGGGTGCGGCGACCGGCAGTGCAGGTAAAACCCATGAAATGCTTCGTTCAGAAAAAAACAGCTAATTTTTGCCACAGTACAGATGTCGATGAAAAGCTGCTCTCGCGGCTCGTCGATATAGCGCTCGTAGATGATCCATTTCCAGAGTCTTTGGCCCACCCAGGTAACAAGCCACCAAATTGAGACATTGGCGAAGCGCAAGTACGGGTTCAATTGATGATCAGCTGCATCGGAGGATGTTGCCGTCGTCGAGAGGGTGACATACTGCATTTGCACCCGTGGAACAGGGAGTGCCAACAATCTCAAGTTACACCCGTATAGAAGAAAGAGGATGAACACAAGAGTGAAGCGCAACGAAGTTTTTCGAGCAGTTTGCAACTTGTTCCACTCATTGACGACCAAGATCATGCGCCATACACTGACTGGCGCATGGGTTGGTTTGGCAGAGTCAATATCCATGATGGTGGAGCGAGGCTTCTCCCAGTCGACGAAGAAGAGTTGCAACTGTGCTTGACGAAATACGCGACCATACACTGAAACCAGTTGGCAAAAGAATGAAAGTGGTAGCAGCACTCGAAACAGGTAGTACTCGTCAACACCTTTGTCCAAGGCATCAAAGTTCACCACCGGAAGCAGGAGAATGGTGCTTGACTGTAACCTGAAGACCATGAAAAGGTAGCTGCACATCACAAGCATCACGGCAAACGAAACTGGTGCAAAATTGGACACGCCGTAGCTCATCATGGTCGAGAGCACGTGCCACATTGCATTCTCAACGACATCGTTCCTGATGCTTCGCCTGTACCAGTTGAACGTCTGAAGTAGAACTCGGCAGCCAGCAAAGACGCAAGCCACGGTAAATAATGCTTTCGTGACCGACCAAACCTCGTCAGTGTCAGAGGTATAAGCGACGCGAAAGGATATCGACACAGATCTGGGGCGCTGCGTGTCGATATATGCTATCGTTAGGAGCGGCGCATATATGAAATGAGGGTCGGTGGTTTGGGTCTTCACAGATAGTGTGATGCTGTTGGCATATCGAATGACCTTGGGCGATATCTCCCCAGTAGAAACTCCGGTCTGAGCATCGTACAGAAAGAAGCGATGATTCAGAAAATCGTTTGCGGCGTCGCTGTCTTGGTTGACAAGGACTTCATTGCTGTCACGATAGTTTGAATTCTTCACGGGAACAGGAATGTATCGCCCGTCGTCTCTATCGCTTTTCGACTGATCGACTAGAAACAGCTCGTGAAGTGTAGTCTCTGAAGACAAGAGAGGTTCAAGGTCGCAGGGATACTCTGATAGCGAACTGATACCAAATCGCATCCACGATGGTGAGCCAGCTCCGTTGATGCTGCTTTCCGGTTGACAGTATGCCAGCTCGTGTGTCATGGAACGGAATCCAAGAAACGTGCCGTTAATATGATAGCTGGCGAGTACAAATTGAAGAAAATCTCTAGTCCCTTCGTTGGATGCCGCATCAAAAGACATCTATTTATCACGAAGAAGCACGGCATGTCAGCCTTGTACGTGTTGCGGAGAAGTAGTCACAATGGTCGTACCTTCATGGCTACCGGAGTTTGAAGAACGCTAGATGCCACCGAGCGGTAGCTCAGAAATGGTAACGTCGTGAACCATCCATTGATACCATTCACTATTGATGAGCGACCGCTACGCTGGATTAAGTCAAATACAGCACACGAAGGCACCGCTGGATCGAAATGCAGAAGGACACACAAGTTTCCCAATGCCTGACACGAAATGATGTCTCGCTCAGTTTGGTAAAAGTAGCAGCCAGTGGTGGCGGCCAGAAAGATGTCGTCAAGCACAGCACTAGCGAGTGAGACCACAGAATCCGAGCTGCCAGTTTCCTCCTTCAAAAACGACGAGTAGGAGATTTCGTTGGCGGTGCTTAAGGTGATCTTGGACCCGATCAAGTTGATGTGCGTTTTGAGAACGCACTTTTGAAGATTCATGATGGAGCTAGAAACCTGTTGGTACGTGCTCGGACAAGTGCAATGATTTTCGCCAGAGATAAACATTGCAGGATCCGGGCATGCTTTGCAGGTGCTCGTTGACGTGTCCGCAATCGCATTATCTGCACAAGCAACGCATTCTTTTGCGTTGAGAAAACTGCCGTTCTACAGCAAGTTGATCAGAACCGTGGTCGATGAGAAGACAATCGCAGCTGGGCGTACCTCGCTTTTTTCTTGGAGGATGGAATTGACACCGCACTTGCACTCGCGAGTTGACTCCTGGATGCCAAGTGTAGACTCGCCGCATGACATGCAGCGAGAGGAATCCTGGGATGGAACTTGATCCGACGGACACACGGAGCAAACTTCGAGACTGCAAGGCACAGGCCAGATCAGTTCACATGTGGATTCGCTCCGTGCCTTCCAGATAGCGTCACGACTACAAACAACAAATGTGTGAGCATATCATTCACCGCGAGAGCCATACATCGCTATTTCACTCACTCGCACGTGCAGGCTGCTGCCAATCCTGGTATTCGTGAAATAATGCTTTCTGGAACCTGACCACGATGATAATAACCACAGTCCTTAGAATCAGCGCAGCACCGCTGAACATGGATACCAACTTACCAGCAATGAATTTGAGATGGTGGATGCTCCATTTGCTATGACGCATTGACTACATCCAAGTGCCGATTCATCATAAAACTCTGTGGAGGCGTTGCATGTGCGGTTTGACGCAAGCGTGAAAGTGCTGTTATCGTGATATGTGAAGTGCTGTGCGGGCAAAAACACTTGAGCTTCGACTTGTGCGTACTTGGAGACGCACCACCACGAACACAAACACCCTAGGAAATTAAGCGAAGGCATCGTTGCCACCGTGTCTTCTACAAGAACAAAGCTCCGGACGGCCTTCCAAGAAAGTGACTCTTCATATGGAGTTACTCCACTTTAGCTCACAAAGGGATTCGATCAGGGTTTGTTGTCAGCGAACTTGTTTGTCCAGCCATTGCTTAGGATTGACCACCGCACTCCAAATCTTGAACGGCTACATATCTCCACGTTGTCAACGGTGTCTTGAAGCTTGATGGCGCTATTTGCGCTGAATTCCGTAGGCTCTGTCCCGTGGGAAACGGATCATACTTGCCAAGCTGTCCTGGTGGTTTCATGTTGCAAAAATACCTAAGAAGATGAGTGAATGGAACGGGGTGAGAGTTTGAGCTTAGGATCAGCTTGATTGCCAGTCGTTATTTTCTCACATAGCCTGGAGTCTGTGCAGCAGTGACGCAAGGACTTGCTTACCGCCGACGTTGATCAAGCTACAGACTCAGCTTGCGCCTATCGAGCGAAAATGGGAAACCTATCTTCCAGTGAAGGAGTGCATTTGCGCTTTTTAGACAAATGCCCAGAGGTATGCAAGTCTGTGGTTTAGGGGCGGCATCGAACTCGTGAATAACAATTTCTACGATATTGTGTTAACTCCAGCTACCGCCAGCTCCCCCAGAGCACCAGGTTCAGGTTGGTTTTGACGATCTTCTGCTCTCTATTTGCGCCGACCCGGAGCTTCGTGTAGAGCTGAACGCGACTGAATCGATTGAAACCAAGTGGGCGTATACGTTTTTGTGAGTACTGGGTAATTGCGTGACGAAGGTGAAACACATTATACTTGAGAACTAACTCGTTGCTTTAATTTTATTGATTTACAGGAGCAAACTCCCCCTTGACAATATTGCTGAGGAATGGCTGGATCCACGCGAGTGTGTGGACCTAGTTGAACGGTTCCGCAGCGATATGAAATGTGTCCACGATCTCTTTCTCGCCATTCGGATCAACGTCATGCTCAGACCCGGGTATGATTTTGATAAGTATACTTTCCATAAAGAGGGCACTAACTGGTATTCTGCTTCTGTAACAGTGCGTGGGTGGAGAAATTCGTGTCGGAAAACGGACTTGAAGAACTGTTTGCACCTTTACAAGCTCCAGATGGGGCCTCCGTGGATACCTGCAACGAAGTACTCTGCACGCTTTTTGTCCTTACCAACAGCAGTTGCGGACTATCTGCTATACTGAATTTTCCTGGCTGCTGTACTCAGCTCTGTACGATCTTTGAATCCTCGCCGTCAAACTTGATTAAAGCACGCGCTTTAAAAATGTTGGGGATATTGTGCCGTGAAAGCACCATGGCCCAAGACGCTACAATGGGTGCGTTATCCTCCAAAAGGCCGGAAGCACGATCGCTCCAGTCTCTGGTTGCCAAACTTGAACAGAACCAGTCTGATGTCGCATTCCAACTTGCAGTGGTTAAATTCATCAATACTTTGCTGGAAGCCACACGGGACCGCAATCAACGTGTCTCCATCTGTGAAGATCTGAAGTCAAGCGTGTTGGTCAGCCTACTTGAGCCTTTCATAACTCGAGATGATCACATGGAGGCAAATTCTTCCGTCACGTCTTCGATGATAGACCAAGTCAAAGTATTTTTCGAGTGCTGTGATGAAGCGACAAACGAGGACAAACTTGGCGCTTTTCGACTTGCGCTAGGCGATGCATTAAACGCCAACCGAAGCGATTTCGGACTTCGTGGTCAGATCGGTGTGATGTCTGATCTTGCAACAGGGAACCAACGCGAAAATGAAGAGGTCGATCAACTCGCAAACCTTAAGCAGGATCAACTGGGAAAAAGAGACTCAGGTCATATAGAGGATACCCTTACCACAACCTTCGAGACAGAAGCTATGGAAACCGCGAAGACCTCGGGAGGAGTAAAGAAGGAAGACAACGATGAAGGTGCCAACTCGACCATTGCTGAAAGCCTTTCGCTCGATGTAATCTTCAATGACCTGCAATTGCACACGAAGACTATGGATAAGGAGACGAGTGAGAAGCTAAGAAGCCTGCTTCAAAAGCTAGCTTTAACGCTCTCGGATCATTCTGGTGCCAGTCAGGCTGTCGATCGATTGGAAAAGAGCTTGGCATCAGATCACAATCCCGAGCAAACCGAGTCTGAAAAAACGGTGAAAGGGTCGGATCATGCACAAGAATCAAAGCCTGTCCAAGAACCAGATCTACTCACGCGTGTAGGTTTGGCTTTATTTCCAGGCTTGAGCGATCAGCCGACTTCAGTAACGAAGCCGCCTACGTCGGGAAGGCCGTCACTCTTTTCAGGTTTTGGAGACTTTTCGCTTACGTCGCTGACAGCCACGACTCCTGCAAAGAATTCTCTCTCGAGACCTTCCTTTAGTAGTTTTATTGGAGCTGACGGTGCTGCTAGTCCATGGGGTCGTTCAACAGATTCAACGGGTGCGCGGGGGGTTAAGTTGTCCCTGCCATTTTTCCAAAGCTCCAGAAAAGGCCCTGGGCTGGGAGCGACACCGGCATGCACGCCAATTGCCACCGCTAGCGTTCGGAAGGATGCAAAACGACCTGTATTTCCATCGTTTCCATCGCCACCTAAAACGGAAGTGCCAGCGATTGTATCTCCATCACCTCAGAGTTCGACAGCGGTGCTGTCAACTACAGCGTCTGCATCGCCTCCTGCCCCCACGGTACCACTGATCGAAATTACCCCTGCACTTCCGACGCTGGATGTAGTTCAACGGTTGGTTGTTGAGCAAGATGGGAGCAAAGATTCGTACACCGTCAAAACTCCAGCCACTGGGACAGATATTTCGAAGTTCCGTAAGCTGCTGTCAATGGGGGCACCACGTGAAGCTGTGCGCGCTAAAATGCAGCAAGCTGGAGTGAACCCAGATCTGCTTGATGAGCTGCAGGGTTTTATGTCAAAGGGATCACCGAAACCTGCTCCGTCGGTAGAAAAACCAGATTCTGAAGTCATCAAAGAAGCTGCTACTCCTGATCTTTCCAAGTTGCTCAAACCGCTATCCATGGGAGACCCACTCGACGTTCCCAAGGCTAAAATGTGCCAAGCAGGCTTGGATCCAAACCTACTGGATCAGAAGGAGGAAGTTACGATAGCACCTCTATCACAAGTGAGGACGCCACCTGGTCTAGACACCTCCAAACTCAAGAGGCTGATTCCAATGGGAGCATCTCACGCAGCAGTAAAAGGCAAGATGACAGCATTTCTAGAGAGTCCGAGCCCTGTATCACCGTTAGTTACTGCGGCACCTCCAGCGATAACGAAAGTCAAAGATGACCCCAGCTATGCGAAATTTTTCAAGCTACTATCAATGGGAGACCCCGCCCCTGCAGTAAAGGCAGAGATGCTACAGGCTGGTCTCAATAGTGAGCTTCTGGATACGCCAGATGCCGAGATGCCGACAAGCACTTCACCCATCGATTCGATGCCTGCACCGGCAGCTTCAACAAACCCTCGTGCATTGCTGTTTAACATGCTTGCCAGTCGTGCTACTCCGCAACCAGATCCTCAGGTTAAGGTAAAATACGACCCACAGTATGCCAAGTTCTTCAAGTTGCTTTCGTTGGGAGCCCCAGTGGAATCGGTGAAGGCCAAAATACGTATGGCCGGTCTGCAACCTGATCTTCTTGACACGCCTGATGCCTTAATGTCGAGTGTTAATGCTCCAGTTCCAGCCGCCAAAGTCGCTGTGAAGGTAAAAGATGACCCAAACTACGCCAAGTTCTTCAAACTGCTTTCAATGGGCGCGCCTGCAGCGTCGGTGAAAGCGAAAATGCAAATGGCAGGGCTCAAAGCCGAATTGCTCGATACACCGGACGCAGATCTCCCTAGTGGAGATTCTCAAGCTCCAGTTCAGCCGCAAGTTAAGGTTAAGGATGATCCTGCGTATGCGAAATTTTTCAAGCTGCTCGAGATGAAGGCGCCCGCGGAGAGCGTCAAAGCGAGGATGCGGATGGCAGGTTTACAAGCCGATTTACTTGACACTCCCGACGCTGTCTTGCCTAGCTCAGCTCCTGTTAACCAACCAACCGCAGCACCGAACACTACAGCAGCGAGGAGAGCGCATTTGTCGATTGCGATCAAGCCCGTTGTCAAGACGAAGACTCGCGCGTTCTATTGGCAGCAGCTGAAGGCTGAAGCAATTAGAGGAACTATTTGGGAAGAGCTCGAGAAGGAGCACAATAACCTGAGCAACCAGGATCTCTTTACTCTCACTGAAAAAGAATTGGAGTTATTGGAGACCGAATTTCCACCACCAGCGACATGTGGGCCAAGTACAGGAACTCGTCGTGGAAGCATAGTAGGGTCGCCAGGTGGCCCTGCTTCCCCGCTGGCCTCACCACGCATTGTATTTTTGATTGATCGAGCGCGGTCGAACAATATCTCGATCATCGTGAAGCAGTTCCGGATGAGCAACGCTGCTTTGCGCGTAGCGATCATGAAGATGGATTCAGAAGTGCTTACCCTCGATCGGGTCCAAGGTTTGATAAAGATTTTGCCTACTGAGGAAGAGATTGCAGCAATCACAGGATTCCACGGCGACCCGACAACTTTGAACGGAGCCGAGCTTGTCTTGAAAGAAATTATTACCGTCCCGCGATTGAAGCAGCGATTGTCAGCGTTGGAAACTAAGCACCAGTTCCCTGCCTTGGTGCGCGACCTCCAGACAAAAATTAACAAGATTCGTGTAGCGAGTAACGAGATTGGGCAGAGCTCAGAGCTTAAAACCATTTTGTTGGTAATCTTGCAAGTGGGTAACAAGATGAACGACGGCACTGCTCGTGGAGGGGCAAAGGGATTCCGGCTAAACGACCTTACCAAGCTAGTGCAGCTCAAGTCTGTCGACAAATCAGTAACGCTTCTGCATTATGTAGCACGGATGGTGCGGATGAAGAAAGGCAACGCAGTTCGGCTCGGAGATTCCTTGGCATCGCTGTACGATGTCCAAAGCATTCCCATTCCGGAACTCCAGGGGGATATGAACCGGATCAACGATATCACCGAGAATATCAACGTTGAGCTGGCTGCTCAGCGCCTGAAGAACAGGATCGAAGAGAGAGAAGAGATCGACTTGTTTGTGGAATCCATGACTGTTTTTGTGGACGAAGCCAGCAAGGAGGTCACCACCATGAAAAAGGAGCTTGACGAGGCACTGCGATTGATAAGGGATATCATGCTGCGATTTGACAAGAACGCTGATGAAGACGAAGCCCCTCCTCCATCGGCTGACGCACCACTAACGCCTGCAGCTCTGACAGGAGCTGGAGAATTTTTCAGTATTATCTACGAATTCACGATGTCGCTCATGAAAGCAGACCGCGAGAACGAGCTCAAACGTATTCGCGATGAGAAGCGACTCAAACAGCAGGAGCTAAAGAACGCTACACCCCGTAGGAACTCGGTCGCATTGTCGAAGATTAACGGAAAAGCTGCAGGACCAGAGACACAAGAAACGCCTCGACGAAAGAGCATGATCGCCGTCACTAGCACTGCATCATTCCAGACCGAAGGTCTCCTTTCTGAGGTGCCAAACAACCCGGTTGCTAAGAACCCGGATATGAAACTGGAAGTAGAACCAGCTACATCAACAGCATCATCAAGCGAAAGTGTTTCTAAGAGGGACCTGGAAACGAGCACAATTCCTACTGGTGTCCCAAAGCTGCCTCAAGATGGACAAAGTTTGGAAGAGAAGGAGGAATCAAAACCAACTGATATCCCCAAGACTGGACTAAAGCTTCCTGGTAAGCCCATCAAGGATTCGGTGCAACTGATCTCTGCCTCTCCTTTGAAGAAGACCATTGGAACGAATCCGACAGGAATCCCAAGTCCGATGAAATTAAAACGCACCAACTCATCTGCAACTTCCACTGAGAAGACTGAGACCACAGTCTCCTTCGATGCTGCTTCAATCAAAGAAATCAAGTCGCAGTTGGAAACCAAGCACGCTGCTAACAACAACCCCCAGGTGTTACGAGCCGTGAAGCCCGAAGTTGAAGCTGAGAGTGAAGACCACGATAATAACAACAGTGAGCCGAGTTCACCAGAGAAGGCACTCTCAGAAGCTGAACCGTCTACCCGCGTAGCTATAGAGTCAGATGCCTAAAACAGAAAGTAATAAACTAAACTGAAACTGAAGACGCCTCGAGCATTCGAGCTTTGCTTTGGGGCAGCTCTGAAGAGGCACCTCGCGCCCATCGACAGAGACGATCGCCAAATGCATGATCCAGGCCGAAGAATGCCGTATGTACTATTGTGCATCTGCTGTTTCATTGTGAGGACAGTCGTGGCAACGGAGAGGATTTCTACGTGTCCATTTACGAACGATTTGTGAGTGAGGGGAGTCTTATCTTTTGACGATCGAATACCGAGCAAGGTAGAACTAACCAACTGATCCAATGCAGCCTGTCAATGATATTCACGAACAACAGTGCACCACTTGAAAGCGTTGCAATCGGTGGCACAAGCACTACAGAACGCAGACTCACGACAGACTCACTCAGTTTATTCAGAGCAATCGACAAGAAAGGACTGAGGGGGTTTCTGGAGGGAGGAGTCTTCAGTTCTTCGACTCCATTGGCATGTGCAGAACGCTGCGATGTCGATCCGCTGTGTTTGTCTTTTGACTTTGAAACAGTCTCACATGATTGCTACATCTCTCATACTGATCGATATGCGCATCCGGAAGCATTTCTCGACTTTCCGACTGGAGTTTATTATGAGTGGCAGGGAGTTGTGGATGCTCCAGAGATCGAGCCAAGAGGAGGTTTATTTAACACCCAAGTCGTCGTTCGACTACTTACGGCCAAGTTAGGAGCAGAAATTTACTATCGCATCATCCCCTCGACTGATCTTCTTGAAACGGGTCTCACAACCAGTGACCTGTTTGGATCGGGAGAAAACTTCAGCGTTGCCGAAAGCGGAGATGTGATCACACTTCCGACTTTTTCGTGCAAGCTCTTCGTGATTGCAGTAAAAGAAGGAATGAGCAACAGCACACTCGTGACATCCGACGAGTACCAGATATTCCGTAAGGTTTTTTACATGAAAACTGTCAGCAACGAGATCCACCCTAACGCTTGCTATGCTGTGCAGCATCCAAGTATGCGTATCTAGTTCCGTACTTTAACAGTGAGTTCCATGGACGTGTCACACGAATCGAGCTCGATCTAAAGGGGAAAAAGCGTCCTCGTCCCGCTCGCTTTCTTGAATTTAGCGACTATGAGACACCTAACGGGATTGGGCCGTACGCCAACCAAGTAGCTGTGATTGACATGGCGGCAGTCGATTCAGCTTTTAAAGGGTTCTACAGTGGGTTTACAGCTTTTTCTAAGGCAAAGTTCGTGAATGAAACGTATCTCGTGCCAGCTCCAGATGATCCGAATTATAAAGTGACAGCCTGGCGTGTGGTCTTGAAGACGCTATACGTTGCTTCAGCAACGCATTCCGGATTTGGAACGCCTGCCGAGTTAGACGAAGATGTCGAATACTTGTACTTGGTGCCATTTTTCAATGGAACTGCTTACGCTTCAAAAATGCTTCGTGTCATGGCTCTTACCTTTTCTGCAAAGGTACCGATTGTGGAAATACTTGACTTAACTACTGTGGATAAAAGCCTCAAAGGATTTGGATCTGCTTTTACATTTGGCTTATATGGATATTTGGTTCCTCGAGAGAACGAAAACGGACTCTTCGGAAAGCTGGTACGCTTTAGAATAGACAATTTTTCATCTGGAAGTGTCGAGGAGCTTGATTTGGCAGCTATTAACCCACGCTATGTGGGCTTCAGCAGCGCCTTCACTTGTAAGTGCTCTTGCATGCGTGGGATTGATTTACAATATTTCCTGTACTGACAAACGAGTTGTTAGATGGAAATTACACGTTTCTTGTTCCCTTTCAAAGATCACTAAAAGGTGACGAACTTACGACGAATTTGCGCGAGTTTCCTGTTTCCAATTCGGGTTTGGTGGTTCGAATTGATCTGACCACCTTTCGAGTAACGGGAAGCCTTGACCTTGCTGAAGTTCATCCTGACCTTTGTGGATTTAGCGGAGCCGTCACAAGTATGACAATTTTTTGCCCTATTCGTTGATATTGTCAAAACCTCAGAACTAACATCGATATGTCTGTACGTGCCTGCAGTAACACATTATGCTTACTTTGTACCTTACATGCGGGTGCGGGAACCAGCCTCACAAGAACTGAACCCATATTCTGGCCTGGTAGCCCGTGTCAATTTGCGTGATTTCGTCTCCGTGCAGTATCTTAACTTGACAGCAGTTGATAGCGGCTTGCGCGGATTTATGAGAGGCTTCTCCTATCGCCAATACGTCTTTTTGGTTCCTCACCGAGCAGTGTTTTTCGATCCGAAGGGACCAACTCAGTCTGGCAAAGTTGCACGGATCGACACGAACAACTTTACTCCCAGTGGCGTGTCTTATCTAGATTTGACAACTGCTCTGCGCACTCAAGTTCCCAATTTTGCTGACAGTGACCTGCGAGGATTTAGCGGTGGTGTTGTGTCAGGGAAATATGGTTTCTTTATACCATATTTCAATGGCGCAACGTTTTCAGGCAAGGTTTGCAGAATCAATCTAGACAAGTTCGACGAAGTGCAAACACTGGATCTGACCCAGCTTGACAGCAAACTGCGTGGCTTTGCTGATGGAATTGTGTCCAAGGTAGAAGAGACGCTTGAGGCGAATTTATTTGATGAGTTTCAGATTCGTGTAGGCACAACGGATCCCTACGATTACAAATACTAATAAACCAGTTCGCACAAAGGCAAGGGTAATTTAATTCCTAGTATCCAAACACACGAAGATTTAATCTTTCTCTCCCTTTGCCCGATTTGCTGTCACCTGGATCGTTTCCGCCAGCAACGTGAAGCACAAACCTCCCACCGCCTTGCTTTAAATCACGATTCCACACCCCGTGATAGCTGTTTCTGTTGCTGTAGGTCATGATCCCTGTTCCGTGACGCCTACCTTCATGGAACGTGCCTTCAAACTCTTTTCCGGAAGCGTACCTTATTTTGCCGTGTCCCTCACGTATATTCGTAACCCACTCACCTTCGTAGGTGTCCCCTGTACGAACACAGAAGAAGCTGCCGAATCCATGCTGCATCTCGTCGACAAACTGACCGCTGTACACGTCACCATTGGGCCAGGTAAATGTCCCCATGCCGTTGCGGGTACCATAGACCCAGTCACCATCGAAAACTGTGCCGTTTGCATAACGATACCTCCCCGTACCATGACGGCGCTCGTCATCCCACATTCCTTCGTAGCTTTCTTGCTGTGGTGTGTTAGGATTCCATGTGAACCTTCCCCATCCATGCCGTCGATCAGCGATCCAACCACCATCGTATATATCGCCATTTCGGTAGGTAAATTTTCCCTTGCCATGCTTCTTATTGTTTTGCCACTGCCCTTCGTAAGTATGCCCCGTAGCGTAAACGATTTTACCATTGCCTGTTATCAAATCATGTTCAAAGTGGCCGTCGTACTCGCTTCCATCTTTCCAACGATATATGCCCTCTCCGTGCTTCTCAGCATTCACAAATTCTCCTTTGTACGTGTTTCCATTGGCATACGTCATTGTGCCTCGTCCTCCCACGTGGTCGTCGATAAAGGCCCCGGTGTAGCTGCTTCCTCCAACAAAGATGTACGTCCCGTTACCATGGCGTTTATTGACAACCCAGTCGCCGATAAACATGTTTCCACTGTCGTAAAAGCGGTAGATGCCTTTTGTCTTGCCCGATCCTTGTGCTACACCATGCACGAAATGGCCGTCGAACACGTCACCATTTTCAAACACTAGTTTGCCTTTGCCGTGCTGCTTGCCTTTGGAGAATTCACCAATATATTTAATTCCTTCACTGGAAACATAAATGCCATTCCCACTCCACCGTCCACGCCACCATTCGCCAGAGTAAACGGCACCATTCGGGTAAAAGGAAACTCCAGTCCCATGACGAAAATCCCTTTCCCAATGGCCTTTGTAGACTTCACCATCAGCTGTGGACACAATTCCCACTCCACTGGCCAAGCCATCGACAGTATTTCCAACGTAGTGATCACCAGTGACCTTCTTGAACTTGCCGAATCCATTCGGGCGATTATCTTGAAAATTACCTTCATATCGGTCTCCATTCGCTGCATAGTACACTCCCGTTCCATGGAGCTTCCCATCGACAAAGTGTCCGATGTAACGTTCACCACTGGATAAAGTCTGAATCCCCACACCATGTTTTCTTCCGTCCACCCAGTCACCTGTGTACTCGTAACCATCAGCACTTTGATAGATTCCTTTGCCATGCCGGTGGTTACCCTTCCATTGCCCAACGTAGCGCCCACCATTGGCATAGATCAACTCCCCTAGACCGTCAAAACTCTTGTCCCGTGCGTGAAAGTCGCCGACATACAGGCTTCCAAACCGAAGCAAAGCTTTAGCGAAAACATGATCGTGTTTTGTTTTACGATGCCAGGAAGAAAGCCATTCAATACCCACCACGGAGGGATCAAGGTTCTTCAAATGAGCAAGGGTCATGCCATCCGGGTCTTCGTTGGCAATTGCCGATTTGGATGGAGTTGAATTAAATGATGTCGTTGAACCGTGTGGATTTCCAAACATAAGGGACCGCTTTTTCTTTGGGGAATGGCCACGCGAGTCTTCCTGCTCAGCTAATGCTGCCCAATACTGCATTCGATGCTGGTACGCTTCTTCTTTCTGTCGGTGTAATTCTTCCTTGGCCTCTTTTGCCTGCTGCAAAATCATTTGCTGGGTCTCTCCGGGGCCAAGGATTTCGCCTGTCAGGGGGTCATGACTGCAGATACTCTTGCACACGGGGCACGCTGGGAATGTCGTGGTACATACCTTTACCATACAAACCGGGCAGTACCAAATATGAAGCGTTCTGTAGTGCTCATGAATCTCGTGGATAGTTTTCGCGACAAACCCACACTCTGGCCACTTGCAAACCAGAAATGCTTGGTACGACTCCGGGGGGAGCC
The DNA here is from genome assembly GCA_000500205.2 of Phytophthora lateralis. Classification (NCBI taxonomy): domain Eukaryota; phylum Oomycota; class Peronosporomycetes; order Peronosporales; family Peronosporaceae; genus Phytophthora; species Phytophthora lateralis. The sequence goes on along the minus strand of KV723985.1, from coordinate 19,317 downwards.
ATTGCGAATCATGCGTGAAGATGTGGAAATAAAAGTACTCGTTTGTGTGTGGATCAAGTAGCTCCTGCCAATTTTTGATCGTCCTCACCACCGTTGATCTCTCCAGAAGGAGCTTCAGGGCGATGGGGCTGTACAGTACTTGGCGCAACTTTCTTCTTTCTTCAGCGACACGTCGGCGACCGAGAAACCCACGAATAATCCGGCTGATTGCAATGGCTGCGTTATGGCGTTGCCGCTTGGAAGCAGCAATACAACGGCCTTTCCAGCCACGATATCGACACTGCAAAGATGTCGCCACAAAGCTCTTCATGTTACGCTCGATCTCCTCCCTGAGTACATTGTCGCGGCATAAGCAAACTTGGCGAGCTGCAATGGCTTCCAACCTCTTCTCGTACACTCGACGGTACAGCTGCTGCTTTCGATACTGCTCGATCGGATCGGGCATTGTGCAAAATATGCTGCAGCGACCCCACTCTACAAGCAAAACTGAAGAATTTTACAAAACCAACGCAGGTCTATTTCAATTTGTAATAACGAACCGAGACGGCAACATACTGTGTTGCTTCAGCTCTACAGTTATTCCGTCTTCTTGGCGTCGATGTGCTTCGATGACTTCTTCGTTGCAGATGCTGGGAGGAAATTCGTGTAGCCCTTCTTGATGAAAAACCATACACACCAGAGCAGAACAAACGCATTCACCGGAATACAAAGCAGGAATGCTCCCACCATACCAACAAACACACCCTCCCAAATAAGTCGCTGCCAGCGCGGAATCTCGCGCGGAGCCTTGCACTCGGTGGCGTCTTGTTTCGGAGAGTCTGAGCGGAAGGACGCCGACTCGAACGTATATTGAAGCTTCACTTGGTCGTCTGCGCCACGGGTTTTCACTACCGCAACAGGGTGCGATTCGTGATCCCAGTCGAAATCGATCGAGCCCCAGTTGAGGTGACCGTAGAAGGAATTCTGCGATGGACGGAATTCCCACGGCAGAACAAGGTTGGCGTAAGTAAACACTAGCGCCATGACGTACTTCATCGACGGCACGTGAAATTCCATCTGAAGACAACACACAAGACCGGAATTCAAACATTAAACAACGTATTTTAGACAGTGCAACCCCAAGAAACCAGCTACACGTACCCAGCTGTGCGTCATCCCCGAGCTGGTGATCTCAGTGATCCTATTCGCTCCGTTCGAGCACACCACCTGGTTGATCTCCGAGAAGTGCACATCGCCACTAATGCAATAGTCGAGTTAGGTTCCGCGACAGGTGCACGCAATAATTTCAAAATGACAAACCTGAGTAGGATAACGCCCTTGGCGTTTGACGCCAAAATCAACTTCAGCAGCCGCTCGCGCTCACTCGGGAAACGACCCCAGCACTCGGCAACAGGGTACCGGTCGCCCGGGAGAATTTGAACGCCCGACACGAGCACGTTAAACGCGGCAGTTGACGTCACGAGTTCGTTCTCCAGCCACTCCCACTGGGTTTCTCCGAGTAGGGTGCCGTTCTTCGTACCGTAGTTGTCGCGATGGTATCTATACATTCACCGTTAATACTTCTGTCAACATAGAGTTCATCCCTAGCCACTGCAAAAAATGTGGTGTTACCGGTTGTCGACGAGGATGAACTTGACGTTCTTCTCCCCGGATCCGATAGTGTACGACGTGTAAATGCCCTGTCAAGTCGACCACAACTCCAATGTTAGAAACATTGTACCAATGTTGACCAGATACGCCAGAATCCTATCAGTCAGTACCTCTTGCTTTCGGCGAGGAGAGTCCTCCGGTTCGCCCATAAAGTCGAGGAAAACCTGCTGACTCTGCTCGCGGTATGTGAAGTGCTTGCCACCATCGTTGATACCATAGTCATGGTCGTCCCAAATCCCAATAACAGGCGTGCGGCTGGCGAAAGCTACGTAGTCGTCGTTAGCCAGCAACTTTCTGCTCAAACATCAGACACCCAACAACCGATCAGTGCTCTCGCCAAAAGCACCACCAGAAGCGATCACCTCAACTAACCCGTATCGTCGATTCAGCTCCTCAGGTGGGGCCTCCACAAACATCTTGCGAGGCGGTATCGGGAACGGACGCGGCTCTCCTAGCTCCTTCACGTCGGCGTAGATCTGCATCCATGGCACGAATGAGATCCCAGTCCATTTATCTCCCCCGATAACTTGCTACTCACGTTGTCGCCCATCCAGATCCAAAGCTCCGGTTTGTGCGCCGATATGTTAGTCCACATGGGCTGAGGGAAGCTCTGGTCGTTGCAGGAGCCGAAAGCCACACGCGTCAGGGGCTCCTTGAGGTCTTCAACACGAGGAGCTCCAGGCACCACCAGTGCACCCATGGACTGCGTGACGAGCAGCGAGGACACGGCAGCTGCCGTTGCAACGGACGACACGACGGACTTCCCCACCATGGCTCGGAAGGTGTGACGGAGAATGAGGAGGCTGCCGCCCGTCGCGACGCTGAGACGCTGACCTGAACCAAACGTACGCACGAATTACCCCGTATTTACGGATATGGATACACTTATCATACAAACAAACATACTGCGTTTACCTGTTATTTTTGATATGGCTACACTTGTGACACGCTCGTGTTGTCGTGTTGAAGTGAACAGATCAATATGCAGCTTTACGAGAGCACCTGCAGCACCTTCTCCATCAGAATCTTCGCTTCGTTGACTTCAGCGCCCAGCTTCTCGTTCTCCGCTGTCGTCAAGCGACACTCGAGACGGAACTCCTTTTGACTCTCGTCCAGGTACGAAATGGAGAAGCGAAGACCGTTAGCCTCCACGTGCACTTCCGCCTTCGCATCAAACGACTTGATGTGCAGCTCTGGGGGCGCTGTCTGGCGCAGTGATACCTCCGTACGGAAGAAGTTACCGCTTTCTGGGATCGAGATGGAGAGGTGGCGCTGGATGTCAGCCGACGCGTTCTTAGAGACCTTCTCGCGGGTAACTGCGCGCACGCGGAAGGAGATCTCATTGTCCAGAATGACGTCGTAGGTGCCGCGTACGTGGCGTCGGGTGTATACATTGTGCAACTCCCATTGGCCATCCGCAAGACGGTACTTGAGATCATACGAATTGCCTTCATAGCCAGCAAGATGCACAGACAACGACTTCCTTGGCTCGATGCCCTCCTCCCTCCATTCCTCGAGATCATCCATCAACACCGCTATCGACGGCGACGTGCGTCCACAGAAATTGGACCAGCGCGTCATAAAGTCTTCAAAGTTGCGAAGCTTCTGTAGCTCGGGCCAGGCAATAGTTGAGTTCTCACAGCGAATCGATTTGAGCTTGAAGCACAGCTTCCCAAATGCTAGTTTAATCTTGGGCGGCGACTCCGACGGATTCTCCAGGAGGTAGCTCATGGCATCCGCCATATCTTCTTCGCGGAACTCCTTAAGCCACGACTCGTTTTGGCTAGCAGTCTCCACCGCCCGTCCTGACTCCTGGAGGCGGAATCGATAGTCCTCCACTTGTGGATCACCCGACACATTCTGCTCTTCTTTAAACGACCACCAACGACCAGGGCCGTCACGAGCAACGACCTCGAAAACGCGCAGCTCGCCAGGCTTTTCGATCGCGAAGCTCGCAAACATCTCCGCGAGCTCGTCCTCCGCGGTTCTCACTCCAGTGTGTGGCCCTATCAGAGTCACCTTTCGGCCCGTTCCATCCACAGAACAGTGCACGCCGTGGTTCTCACGAATCGCCTTGCAGTAGCTCCCGCCTTTGCCGATGACAGCCCCCACTGGGACATGGTCTGGGATCGCCAAGTCCTTCGTTTGGCTTGGAACGGAGTATCTGGTGGCGTGGAACCTCATACTCATCGTGGAAGCCTACGGATCCAAGGGAATACTTGTGAGGCACAGACTAAAGATTGCCAACTGAGCTGCAGACCGCCTCACGTTGGGCAATAGTCAAGCGCTGTCTACGACTGTTGGATCGCGCAGTTGCCGGAAAGGATGGGCTTTTTAACTGTCGGCAGTGCCCAGTAGGCACAATGCATCACTCAGAGTGGTGGGTCATTAGACGCTGGGCAGCGCTCAATTTGGCGGTCATGTACCATCTTCCCGGGGCCTTTGTCTTAATTCTTAATCTTAACGGCTATTATAGCGCAGTGGTGATCTTCAATCTTTCTTTACGGCTAGCGCAGTCGGCACCCCTTTATTTGTGGTCGTTCGAGAATGTTGATCGATTGCGCCGAGTGTCATATTTGTGGTAATAGCCACAAATAAAACGCTCATGATAGCGCGATCAACTCGCAATCAAGTCAAACCGGGAGAGATCACCCCTTCTTACAAATCGCAGGTCAAACGCTTATTCTTGGCAATTGCGAGCCACAACTAACTGTCGAGCAAATCGGTCACAAAGCAATTCTTCTGGTGCAGCAGACTTTTCACATCCAATGGCTCTCCACGGCAACGTAGCGATCTTGACGCGTCAGCAGGATGCCGCAGCCGCCGTGCAGCAGTTCAAGCAGGGGAACCCTCACGTAGCGAACGTGACGCTCCTCTCGGTGGCCGAGGGTTCCGACGTGGCTCAGACCGTGGCCAACAGCGCCGCCGGCAAGGAGGGCGCGTTCGACGCTGTCGTGTCCTTCAACGAGCAGACAGAGCAGCTGGGCACCGAGCTGTCCGCGGTGCTACCATTGCTGAAGGCCGGCGGCACGCTGCAGCTGCACGTTGCCAACGTGCAGGAAGAGAAGAAGAATGCCGTACTCATGGCGCTGATGATCGGTGGCCTCGTGGACACGTCGGACATGGCGGAGGCCAGCGCCTTCTACCCGCAGCTCTCGAGCGCGGTGTGCTTCTCGTGTAAGAAGCAGGCGTTCGAGAGCGCGGCCGTCCCTCTGGCCAAGAAGTCCACGACTGCGCAGCCCATTAAGAAGTGGACGGTACTCGCAGACGACTTTGGTGGCGAGGACGAGCAGGATGACGATATCATCGACGAGGACACTCTGCTGGACGACACGGACGAGGTCCTGCGAGCTGCCAAGGCGGATTGCGACGATAAGGTCGGCGGCAAGAAGCGCGCGTGCAAGAACTGCACTTGCGGGTGAGTCAGTTGCTGTAGAGATGGTGTCGGGGGTACGGTGTAGTGACGTTTTACAATGTTGTGTGTGGTTCATTAGCCTGAAGGACGAGGAAGACAAGCCTGTCATGTCGGAGAAGGACCTGAATCAGCTTGTGTCTGGTTGTGGAAACGTAAGCGCCTCATTCCGTCACCATTTTGGCTTTGTCCACGAAACACCTAATTTTCATATGTGTATGTTTCGTAGTGCTACAAGGGAGACGCCTTCCGATGCGGTAGCTGCCCTTTCCTGGGAAAGCCTGCCTTTAAGCCTGGCATGGAGAAGGTTCTGCTGAACCTCGATGACGCCGACGATATCTAAATGGCCAAGCGGAGAGCAGTTTGAATCATCCTGACTGACAAGAAGGCTTGACAACTCCGCGAGAGCAGTCGATCTACCCGGATCGTGCTGGTACACTACCGTAAACAACGTGCCAAATACAACCCGCCATAGGCCATTGCATTTCAAATTCTTTTTTTTCCACTTTGGTTTAGTCCTTCTGGACAGCCACATAGGTTGTTCATCACGGTGGAAGTTGCACGGCACGGATTCACAGTAATTTTCTACTGTACTAGTATATCGCTAGCTCCGCAGTCTGCTTACCGCATGTCAACCAGTTGTGCAGTGATCTGGTTCAACCACTTGCACTCAAAAGCGTTAGAGTAGACTTCGATCTGGCTCGGATGCGTGTGGAACCCTGTCAAATTGCAGTTCTGAATAAGCTGAAGCCCGGCCGGCTCTGTCAAGCGAAATACTCCGACACTGTGAGCAACACGAAGATCATACAGTTAGAATGAACCTTTCGAACCCAAAGAAGACGTGCACGTAGTCAGCTCACTTTTTGTGTGGATCGCTTGGCGCAACGACAATAGCGACAGCCTAGCGATAAGGGTAGTTCATGTTAGAGTAGAGAGGGTACATCAAGCAACACTGGCTAACATTGCACTTGCCTCAGGCAAGATTGATTGAAACCCACACTGGGTGTGGACATCCACCGAAGACAGGAAACAGTCTTGTTTAGGGTGCGTCTATACAATCCAGATGGGTAGGATGAGCAGTTGCAGATCCATACCACAGATATCACCGCCAATACTTACGTGGATCCAACCAAGAGTTAACAGTTCGTTGCTGAAGCAGAAGTCATATAGCTCTTCTTCGTTCGTCATAGTGCACATGTCCGAAGAGCCCTTCATAGGATACACAAAACACATAGAAATATTAGTTCTTTCGCTTGCAACCAACACAGTAACTCGTGGTCTTGTACGCACTTCTTGCTTTGGGATAATAAGGGTGGTAATAACCAACTTGCGGTCATGCTGAATAAGATAAACGAAATCGTCAGCAAACATGTCAAAGCTACTTCAGGTGACTAGCTGCAATGCCATGGATGACTTACCAGAATCCCTGCTAAAATGCCGCATGTTTCGATCCCATACGGAGGCTTGTTGGTGTTTGGAGAAACAAGTAGTGTGAACTGTGCAATAATGCCTGCTGGAATCTCAAGCGTCCGGATTTTTCCACTGTGGAGTGCTGTTAGCAGCAGTGCGACAAATTTGACAAGTCACAACTGACATACCTAGTCAAGTTGGCGATAGCTTCTTGCGATCGTTGGCGGCTGAGAGGAGGGGCTGAATAGTGTTTGTGACTATCATCAGCCGTCATCCACGAGGCTTTTCCCACCGTAGGGTATGATACAGTTTTGCTTCGTTCCTGTCAAGCAAGCACACATCATTAGTAAATACAGTACATTTATCCTTGACAAACGATGCACGCCACACCTTCTGATGCGTCTCAAGCGAATGGTTGATCCTAGGCCCCACTGAGGTCGATTGATTGGTTGAGGACGAGTCTTCCTTTTCTGCAGGCACCTGCACTTTCGTCTGCTCTGAATTTTTCTTTGCTAATCGCATAGCTAGCAACTTCGCCTCCAACGCTGTCACATTCGCCTGATCATTTGCGTGGGCTGCACCGTTCTGCTCTTTTTCCTCCGTCAGCGATTGTTCGTACTCCAAGTACTCAAGCTCTTCCGCTTCCATGCCATCCAGAATCGCATCGAACAGCTTTGATCCGTCTGCTGCTTGCTACATAACACACCCGTAAGATATCCCGCCCGAAAAATTGCTTTTACACAGCAACATACCGTGCGCACCCACTCGCGCTCTTTGCGATACCGAGGCAACTCGTAGTCGTGGTGTGCAGTGATCACCTTGGAGCAGAGTCTGCCAGCAAAAACAATATAAAAAATAGAACATAGCGCTTGGTGAGTCCTCTCTGCCGAATTCCTTCGCCTCCGATTCTCCCGCTTGCAACTAACTTGATGAACTTGGCCAGGAACACGTAGCTGCAGCGCGAAATACACAGCCAGACCACAGCCCAACACTTTGCAATTAGCATCCCACCCCTCGACTCTAAAAAATAGAATGCGTGGACACAACACCTACGCGTTATCCCAGGCGCCCTCGGCGAAGTACGTCTCGGACTGGCGGTAGAGCTGGCGGGCTAACTGGTAGTAGCTCTGCAGGCGTAGGTGCTGCTTCACGGGGTCCACGCGGCAGAACGGCGCTAGGTGCGCGCGTCGCGCCACCAGCCGCTGGCCCACGTCCATCACGGCGCTCTTTTTCGAATGCTCAACTGCCACGTGAAGCGCCTTCAAGTCGCACTTTATCGGGATACATGCTACGTAGTTAATGCAAGATATACTTAAATTTCGGAAAGAGAAAGATGAAGGGCAAGTCGAGCGAGACCAAGAGCTTGGGCGGCATGCAGCGGCGCGCGGCCGGGTGAGTGGCAGGCAGATGAACTGGTTGTAATGAAGGGAGGAAGCTGACGCTATTGTGACTGTGCGGGGGCTGCAGCAACCGCGCGCACAATCGCATGGTGCTGCAGAAGCTGGTGGTGTTCTCGATCCTGATGGCGGTGGTGCCTATGGCCACGTTCTACGGCGTGCGCAGCTTTTTCAGGCCAGGTGAACGACTGGATGGAGGGCTGAGTGTGTATGTTTGTATATTTTAATATTAATGGAGGAACTAATGGTTGGCTGCATGTAGGCTCGCCGGGCAGTCAGTACGCGGACGCATGGAGGTTTGTTTGTGACAGAAGCTGGAATATGTGTACTGGGTTCTAACTCTGGTGCTTATGATTCTACGCCTAACAGTGGATTCACGGCGGTGCTCTCAGTGAACATCGTGATTGGGCTCTATATTTTGTTGGCGTGGAAGGAAGATGACGGGAAGGAAGTGGCCCCGCCGGTGGGGCGCTTTGTCAAGGCAAAGGAGCAGTAAGTATAAGCAAGGGTTTTTAGCAAGTAGACGTCGTAAGTGCAGTATTTGGTTAGCAAACAACGACGAAGCGTGCTGGAGAATGCAATTTGCCATCACTACGAGAACAGACACTTGTTGTTATTCTGCTACCTGCCATAGTACATCATAATGGGACCGTCTACAAAACATGCAAAGTGATTCCTCGATTGAATAGCTTGGTATTCCTGCTAGAGGAAAAGTGCTCCTTACGATCGAGCCATTGGCAATACAACTACTGCAAGCAGAACGACGACTATCCTTCAGAACGCGTGTTAATTGTTACATCTCGTTAAGCTTACATGGACAGTTGCTTAGTGCTCGACACCCCACGCGTACGTAGCAAAGGACATGTGGCCCATTCCCCACCCAGCGAACAGTTTCTCCGCCTCGGGCTTGCTCTCCTCCATGCCAGCACCGGCGGCGGTGACAAACGGTGTAAAGTGGTCGGGAGTCGGGTGCGCGAGTCTCGCAGCGGGGGCCGACGGCCAGTTGATGATTTGGTCTCCGCGCTGACAGTAGCTCAGCTTGGAGTCCGCCGTGAAAGTGTTGTCGAGCCAGCCCTGGAACGCCGCAGCCCAGTCCATGAGCGGACTCTGCGGGTCGCGGCTTGCGCGCATGTTGTGCGTGGCCTGACCAGAGCAGAAGATCAGCGTGTCCTCGTCGCGGAACGACGCGATGGCCTTGCCTAGGTCGAAATGGGCTTTGTTGCCCAGATTCGAGTTGATGGACATGGTAACGATCGGGATGTCGGCCTCCGGACGGATCAGCAGCATCGGGACGAATACGCCGTGGTCAAAGCCTCGGTTCACAAGCTTGGCTTTGATGTCGTTCTTCTCGAGCTGCTGCTTGACCCTCTGGGCGAAAGCAGGGTCCCCATTGGCGGGGTACACGACGTCGTAGGCCTCACTGGGGAATCCGTAGTAGTCGTAGATCATGTCAGGCTTGGCGGCGTTGGAGATCTCGAAGCCGCTGCTCTCAGACTCCCAGTGGGCGGAGATGAAGAGGATCCGCTTGGGCAGGTTCTCGCCCTTGGGGTAGAGCTTGTCGAAGGTGGAGGTGAGAGTGCGGGCCGGGAGACTGCTGTTGCTCATGCCGGCAAAGCCTGACGAGAGTAGCCATAGCGGACCGGGTCCGTGCGATACGGCGACGACGGGGTGGCGAAAGGTGGCCATGGTGGTGGAGATTGCTTGAGCTTGATTGTACAGTACCAAGTTGGTACAGCTTGAACACTTGGAGGCAAATTGCGGAATGATGTTTCTGGCGGTGTGCGGCCAGAGAGGCTTCAGCTGACGGTTTGCTCGTTTCTGTCCCATGATAACGCTCAGAGATCGCCCTTTGCTTTGCGGACGCTCGTTGCACGAGTACACGTATTCCAGGCTGGAGTCCAACCACCTCTATTATCTACATGTATCAGACCGTAGATACATGTACATATAGATAGGGATCGAAGACATGTATATGTAGTAGCTACTTGAGCTTCATGCAAATTGACGCAATGAGACCGCGCCACCATTGTCAAGATCAAAACCGACTCATATAAATTTCAAGTGATTCGTATCGATATGTTTGCCTATACATGCCACGTTATCAAGGGTAATTACAGCCAATCAACGCTACCAGCGTCCTTTCGATGATTACCGAATCAGAGGTGACGTTGCTCCCCAGGTGTCACCATCCTGGTGGTTTGTCTCGGTATCGCTCACTTGACGACTGCCTGCACCGAAGGTATGCGCTTGCTGCGCTCATTCCCCATATTGCTCGCTGTGCTGTGGTTTACCAGCAGTATTAATAGCTTCCCTCAAGCACAAGGCTCCGCCGCCGCCTCGACCTCCCGCAACATGAACAAGTTCCGCCAGCCCGTAGTCGCCGTCTCGCATGGTGCCGGGCCGCTCTGGCTGCTGGACGAGGCCCCTGCTGGCCTGGGCAAAGGATCGCAGTCGGCCAAGAACGTGGCCACCATCTTCAGCAAGATCTACTCGAGCGACGCCCAGCTGCCCAAACGCATCCTGTTCGTGTCAGCTCATTGGGAGGCGCGCAGCACGGGGATCGAGATCTCCAAGTCTGCCGCGCCCGAGATGTTCTACGATTACAGCGGCTTCCCAGCAGAGTCCTACAACCTCGTGTACGGCGCCAAGGGAGACCCTGAATTTGCTGCTCGGGTGAAGGAGCTGTTGGCGCAAAGCGATATCACGTCCAACCTCGTGGAGCGCCCGTTCGACCACGGCACGTTTGTGCCAATGTTCCTAATGCGCCCGCAAGCCGACATCCCCATCGTGACCATGTCCATTAATGACCGAATGATGAATGCAAAGGACCACTTTGAGCTGGGCAAGGTCCTCTCGCCACTTCGGGACGAGAACACTCTGATCATTACGTCAGGCCAGGCGACGCACAACATGTACGCGGACTGGTTCCCGGAGGACCACCCAATCGAGACTTGGGCGCTCGAGTTCCAGAACTGGCTGGACAAGACGCTGTCGACGATTTCCACACAGACATACGAGGAGCGCATGGATTCGGTTGTCGCGTGGAAGAACGCACCACACGCCTCTAAATGCCATCGCACGCCTGACCACTTCACAACCTTCGTGGTCGGAGCTGGCGCTGGCATGGAGACGGGCGAGCCCGCTGCTAAGAAGCTCAACGGCGGCTGGGGCCTTGGGCACATGTCCTTCGCCTCATACGCGTGGGGAGTCGGCTCCAATCTGAGCGATGTAGTAAAGGACGAGCTGTAGACGGAAACTTAGCAAGTTTTGAAGTACTACTCAAAATGCGGTTGTCTGTTGTCGCTTCGACTATCGTATGCCAGCGTTGCGCTGTATCGGTCGTTGAAAGACCGCAGCGTCGGAACCACCTCCGGCAGGGGAAATCGGTATCACAAGTGGCACTTGGCAACCTACTGATGAGCCCAGTTACTGTTAGGAAAAAGAGAATCCGTGTTTGTCGATTGCATTCTTCATTTCGAGCAAGCGACAGCAACCAAACCAAGCATGTCCGCGTCTCGTCATCGCCCCGTTATGATTGCACTAAATCAGTCCGCTCTTTTCTTTTGATGTTTTCTTTTCTTTTCAATGCAGCAACCAAGACAGCGTGCGCAGCCTTACGAAAAGCAAGATAGCACATCGTTGACACGAAAGAGCTGCTGCCCAGTCTCGATTGCGAATCGTGCCAGGCGCTATTACGTGAACAGCTTCAACACGTGGACAGACAGCCATTTGGTGGTGCAGCAGCGATTGTAAAACCGAAAAATCCGACATGCTGAGTTGATGCTCTCACTGCAGTCCATTTAGCAATTTGCTTCCAACGTGACAAGTTCGACTAGCCTCCACGATGCCCTCTTTCCGCCACCCCGCAGTCGCCGTTTCGCACGGACCTGGTCCGCTGTGGTTGCTCTCCTCCGACTTCAAAAACGTGAAGCGAGACTCTGTGGCGGCGGTAGAGCTGCTGTCGGGTCTGTTCGAGAAGCTGTACCCCAAGGGCGAGAACCTGCCCAAGCGGATCCTGTTCGTGTCGGCGCACTTCGAGTCGGACAGTAGCGGCTTCAAGATCTCCAGCGCCGCCAAGCCTGACATGATCTACGACTACTACGGATTCCCCAGTGAGGCCTACGACGTCGTGTACCCCGCCAATGGGGACCCTGCTTTCGCCCAGAGGGTCAAGCAGCAGCTCGAGAAGAACGACATCAAAGCCAAGCTTGTGAACCGAGGCTTTGACCACGGCGTATTCGTCCCGATGCTGCTGATCCGTCCGGAGGCCGACATCCCGATCGTTACCATGTCCATCAACTCGTATTTGGATAACCAGACCCACTTCGACCTGGGCAAGGCGCTGGCACCTTTTCGTGATGAAGACACGCTGATCCTTTGCTCGGGGCAATCGACGCACAACCTCCGCGGTCTCCGTAGCTCTAGTGCTGCTCTCGTGGACGGAGCGAGAACCTTTCAAAGCTGGCTGGACAGGACGATGGCCTCCGAGTCCAAGCTGAGTCTCACTGAGCGCACGAGTCAGATCACGAACTGGCGGGATGCTCCTGGGGTGGGGTTCGCGCACCCAACGCCCGACCACTTCATGCCGTTCGTTGTCGCTGCTGGAGCGGGCATGGACGAGAAAGAACCCGGAGCTAAGGGGCTGTTTGGTGGCTGGGCAATCGGCCACATGTCGTTCGCGAATTATGTTTGGGGCCTCCAGCGGTAAACACATTAAAGTCGATCGCCCGTGGCGTATCTGAACAACGTAAAGAACGTGTTTATTGACCGTTCATGAATAAAAGTTGTTTGTAGTCAACACTTACACAAACTCTTCTGAGTTTTCTTCTAGAAGCACAAAAAAAAACTCCGGCCCATTCTCTTGGATACAGCGAGACAATGCTTCCTTGTCGTCGTACAAGATCCTGGACTTAATACCAATCAACTGGATGTCGGTGTCTGCGGAAGCATGCGCTAAGACGCTCGACCGCAGACTTTCTTTCAGCGTAGCTACGTCGCGACAGGATTCTAGATTTATAGTTACGGCATCAAACTGCAGAGAAACCGCATATGAGACGTCTTCAAAATCGACTACATCCACAACAAACATACCTCGGGGAACGATTTATCTGTTCCAAACTTGAGCTCCACAACGCCTCCCTGAGCTGCAGTGTCTTCCTCCGAAGCAGAAATTAATGCAACAGTATGTTCGGCTGCGACTGCCGTTTGGCAACAGGGTCTCGTGTCGATGCTTTCCGGAGACGAAACATCGCTGATCTCATCCAGTATCGCCCTGCGTTTCTTCCTGGTGCGTACTGGCGTGCTCGACCTCCTTTCATTTGCAGTAGTGTCCTCCGACGGTGGAGTCATGACGCCATCCGCTCTTCGTCTCTTTCGGTTCGTATGCCGAGGAGTCTGCAAGTTTTTCCACTTGTCCTGTAAGCCCCCACAAAGCACCAACTTCACGTCAACACTCTTGCACAGAAACTTCTGATGCTGACTGCCACATTACCTTCAAGTCCACATTAGTCCGGTGGCGCGAGAAAACATCCTGTCCGTCCGTGAGAATCTTCTTCCATTTGCCGATGCCATACTTGGCCACCCTCTGACGCAGAAATTCCTCTTCATCAGCGCTCCAGAACACCGTCTCCCGTCGTCCTCTGCCCACAAGACCACATATACTCCTATCAATACAGTCTCCTGTGCACCCCCACAACATCCACCAACCCCACTCACCGTCTAGGACGAGCTGTGGCAACGTTTCCATCCTCCGCAGCCTCTGGCTGCTGTCTCTCTCCACCTGCAGCCTTCTCTCCATCCCCCTCCAATGTCTCCTGCTGCTCAAACCCAGGCGGGTCTTCTGGGGGCAGCTGCGTCTCTTCGCCCACGTCGTCTGCGTCTTCCCCACCGAAGATAAGCTGTCTGGAGCGAGTCGGGTCGCTTTTTTGCGAACGCTCGGGCGTGCGCTGGCCCAGTGACGTGGCCACGTCCAGCAGCGACTGGTCTTTGCGTCTGCGCCCCGACGACGTCACAGAGCTCAGCGACGAGCGCCGGCGACTGGTGGACGACGAAGTGGACGACGGCGTCGGCGCCGCGCGCTCGGGCGGGGACGTGGGCATCGAGGAGTTCATTTCGATGGACTAAAAGCGACGTCACAAAAATTGGTAAGCTAGTATTTTTTGGTCCGTACTTGCTACTCTACGAAGTCGTCATTGGAATAGGACGCGTCCTCTTCATCGTGTTCATCTTCGTTTTGATTGCCTGTGGGGATTTCAGTGAAAGGGATGGCAAGGACAGCAGCTTCCTCCTCGAACTCGCTTCCGTATCCGCTTGTGTCTTCGATCTGTACCGGTAGTGTCCCATGACTGCCCATGTCAGGCGATGCAGGATCGTCATCGAAGTTGTCTGCGTCGTAAGATTCTTCTTCTTCGTCACCATCGTTGGGTTCTGTGTGCTCTTGTTCGACTACTGATGGCGAATTCCTTTCTCCAGTATTGATCGCCGTGTCAGTCGCCTCGACGTCACGTTTTTCCTTTTCTGCTTTTTGGCGTTCACAATCTGCTAATGTAGGCAGCTCTTGACGATTCCCCTGTGAAATATCTACAGCAAATGCTGCATCTTCGGGTGTTGTTTTATCAGGTTCGTTAGTATTCGAGTCGTTATCCTCAGTTGTGTCTGAGGAAGGGAGGACAGTTTCGACTGCATCCTCGACTGCCGTCACATCAGGTGATCCAAAAATGTTTTCCTGTGTTCCATCAGCATGCGGATCAAGTTCACTTTGCTGAGAGCGGTATGCTTCCATGATAACCTCGTCGGCTTCACTATCGACGGCATGGGAGAGTTGGTCAGGACTAGGCTGATTGATAAATTCTGTTTCGTCCACTGCGACTGCATTCAATGCAGACTCAAGCTCAATTCCGGGGGAAAAGGCGCCTGAAAGACTCATTGTGCCTCGCTCGCTCTCGTCTGTCTCCAACGACTGCGGTTGGTCAGTTTGGTCGATGTCGTGCGTCCTCATTTCATTTCCTCGACTTCGTCCTCGCGAAAATGTGAATCGCACATTGACGATATCATTATCCGGGATGAATGTACCTTGATTGTCCCCCAAGGCGGTGTCTGTTGCGTAAATAGTTGTTGATTCTGTGAATATCACGTCTGGTATATCATCAGAACTACTCAGGGAGGGCTTTTGTTTGCGAAGTTCCAAGATTCGCCGGTGGTTAGCTGCACTTCCAGGCAAAATAGTTCCAGCATAGGCTTCTCGACTTTCTGCCAAGACTTGCTCCTTTGACCCACGCCGAAATAATTTGCGAGCACTGTGAACACCTGCATTTATCGGAGAGCAAGTGACATCTAGGATTTTATCCGAGTGTGATTCATGGTGCGCACTCTTGAGGTTGTGAGGGTTGAGCGTTTTCAGAGGCTTGGACCGCAGAAGGGCATGAGGTGAGACCTGTGCTCTGCGTAACTCTTGTTGGAGAGCCGAGCGTCTCCTTTCTTGATTTTTCAGAAATTCTTGAGTCCATTTGCCGTCTTTCTTCCATTCCTTGGAGTTCAAAGTCGCCTTCGTACTTTGTAAGCGCTTGATGAGAGCCTACAATGTAAGCTTAATCAGTAAGAAATACTCTTCGGTTCCTTCAAGGCTGAGTCCGCCTCTTACCTGGTTTTCCTGCCAAATCTTTTTCTGCTCTTGCCTCTTGTAGTAATCGTGGGCAAGCCGATTTCTCTGGTGGGGCAAAATTGGAGGACAATCGTAGGCCATATCGTTCAGTGCATTGCCAGTTCCGTAGTGGTGCTCCTTAGCTGGAGCCTTGACCGCTGGTATTCTCATTAATCGATCCTGGATCTCTTGATTAGCTTCGACCCCACTATTTGTATCATCGTTCTGCGGTTGCGAAGGAGTACCACCAGTTTTTCTTGTGGTGAGGTCGTGCTTCCGAACTCCGTGTCGAAAAGGGCTATTACATACGTTGTCTATCAATTCCAATGCCCCATCGGTCTCCTCTCGAGCACTACTTCCACTAATCCCTCTGAAGTCAAGCTCCGGCTCTCCTGTAGAGCTGGAATTTCGGGGAAGCATCAATAGGGGCTGGTGGGTCTTCATGGGGCTTGTCGGACACCTTTTTTGCGCATACGAATGATGGAATTGTGGGAGTCTCGTCGATTTTGGAGATTTTGTGTCCACGCAGCTGTGAGCTTTGGACACTCTAGACAAGTGACCAGCGAGATTCTTAGCAATCTCCCTTGTCCAAATTGTAGCATTGCTGTACGGTTCTGCCCGTCGACCTCGGTCCATGTTCCCTGATCGATTGGCTACGTGAAATCACTTCGAACAGGCACGATAAAAGGAGATAACGTTGGGGGTTGCTGCGCGCCCAGAAACACAAAATTAGATTTATGCTTTATGCTTTTACCAGTAGACTAAAAATGTTTAAGGAGAATGCATCAAAGAATGGGTCGTGTGACGATGCGTAGTCAACCATTGAAGGGCCTGATCCCAGTAGACTCTTTCACGGGTGCTGCTAGTCTTTACTAGTACGTCTTCATCTCGAATCCTTAAGCGCAACACACGATCTCCTTCAAATTTTTCTCTTAGCAGAGATTGCGCGAGGATTTTCTTGGTTGGACTTCTTGGAATCGTAGACTGGTCGAAAAGTGAGCGCTGCGGACAAACTTCGAGCTGATTCACGAAGATGCGCTCAATACGCGGTAGCTGACTGGTAGCAGCTTTCCGTCGGAAGAATAAGCAATCTCCACTTGGTGATAACTGGACCTGCATTTTTTCAACTGCGTCTGGTCTAGCTTCCCAGAGGACGCGGAACGTAGCCCCTTCGAGGAGCAAGTCTTGGAACAGCTTCTCCGATTCGGACACTCGCAATTGTGGCCTCAAAGCCTTCACAGGTTTTGCTTCAGTGGGCTTGGTGCGTGTCGACTGAAAATCGAGTGCCGACACTTTCTCAAGTATGATGTTAGCAATGTGATATAATTGACCCCCATTCATCTCTGGATACACTTGGACGACTAACGCAAGACTTTGAAATACGCATTCGTCAAGTGGGGTTGGGTAGCTCTCTCCGCTGTTAAGAACTAAGAGATCGAAAAAACATAGGCTGTTCAGTAATGTTTCCTCATCGTCGATGCGGCAGGTAATCCGTTCTGCTGTGATAGGGATAGCGCCATATACTATCAAGATTTGGGCAGAGGTAGTGTCTTCACACAGTGTGCACAGTAGCCCATATAGTGCCTGCTCTAGTGATCGATCTTCTTCCACTCGAGCCAGCAATCCAAGAGTTATGAAGGATCCCTTCGGCGCAATGGCTTTTGCAAATAGCGCTATCAACGACAAGCCTCCCTAGTATCCCAATAAGTTTCTCGACGCACATCCCGGTATTAATTGTCTCTAACTTGTGGATCGACTCGGCAAGTTGTAAAAGCCACATTGGTAATTCCTTCCACCCATGACCAAGCACTCGGTCACAGCAAGCCATATTGACGAGATAGTCGATAGCCAACTCTACCAAACCTGGATCGAAATTGTTCTCCCACACACGGTCAATAGTTTGTTGCAGTTCTTGTAGTCCATGCACAACTTCGGCACACTCTCGCATTCGCTCGTCTTTCGTGAGGCTTTTCAGTAGCGTTAGAATCGATTCCAACAGGTGATGGCCTTCTCTGCTGTAATGATTACCAAGTAAATCAAACAATAAAGGCACAATGTCCGCTTCGAGAAGATGTGTCAGCAGCTCGGATTTCTTTTTTTGTGTGTCTGTGGGTAGTCCAGACTTTTGATCCCTTTTTTTCGATTGGATTTCAATGGCTTGTATCATTCGATGGACTAGGTTGATACACATTCTGCAAACCAAGGGGTTGTCTGGGATCGTCTTGCACACGAGGAGTATCGGTGCAGATGCTGTGGCTACCAAAAGCTGGTCGATCGTTTTAAGTGACGTATCCGTTTGAGACACTAAGGTCACAAGTAGTTCAAGACAAGTGCGTGCTATGGACCCGTCATTGGTGTGTAATTTCAGGCATGTCAGCAGCACTTGAACCCCATCTGATTCAACCAAGTGCTGGAGATGGAGATGTCGCTTCTCTTCGTAAACTCGCAAAATCACCAGTAGAGCTTTCTCTACGATAAAGCTGTGACTCATGAACATGTGGATGATGCCAACAACTGTGCTTATCACGTCTTGGGTGGATTCAACGACCAGTTTATCACATTTATAAACGATGACCAGCACAGATTTGAGCCAATTCCACGATGTTGGGCTATTACCGATGTATGGGAGAGCAGCAACGTTGAAAAGCGCCAAAAGATCAAGAGACTCAAAGAGTTTCAACTGTTTACTGGGCAGCGTATCAATTAATCGATGAGCTGTGGCCAAGCATAGGTCAACAATTTCAAGATCGGATTTCCAGTTTTGTAGCAACTCGAGCAATATCGGTAGCATTAACCCTTTCGTGGTCAAACGCGGCATTTTGCCGCGTTTAACGCCTTTTTCAAAAGGGTTGAAAAAGACCCCCTCAAACGCGGCAAAATGCCGCGTTCTACAAAATCCACACTCCGGTTTTGTTTCAGCCACTTAGATCTTCAGATTATTGGGGCTAGGTGCCACTTCAGTCTTATTTTTGTTCGACTAGTGAAGCCGAATCGAGAATATTGGGGTACCGTGTATTTTTTTCGTCCACTTCAGTGTAATTAT